>OV816025.1:157678892-157846462 GCA_929113105.1 Agrypnus murinus
TACTATAAATTAAATAATATATATACATAATATGTAAAATCATGCGTTCATTTCATAATTATGAGAAATTCCGTGTAGAAATTCGATGACATTTCTATTTTGGTAATCTTCTACAAGACCTTTTATTCGTGTATCGGCTTGTATATATTTTTTTTCTTCGATGGCGGATCGTTGCCAGCAATTAATTGTTCATAAAAAACGTCTCTGCCCCGTTGAATTTTCTTTAAGCTTATTATCAGTTTCCAAATTGTAGGATGGTTCATAGAAAGTTCCGTCTGTAAGCGCCTATGTGCCCCTTCGGCATGATTGTTCGTTCTGTCTGTATTAGTTAATACACGATTATAAACTGACCATAGCTTTGGACCAAAAATCGCAGGTCGTCTTCCATTTCCACGACGATTAGGACGTCCTACATACGAATCTTCAAACAACTGCAGCAACGGTTCCAGTTCTGGAGGCAACGCATTAGATAATTCATCAATTGCGTTATCTAAGTCTTCTATAGGTACAAACGCTAACGAGGTTACCATACGCGCTTGTAATGCAAAATCAGCATCATTATTGTACCGCCCCATTAAGTGAAGTTCGCCCAAATGTTTTCTCATGTTTTTTGTGAGGTGAAACAAGCATCCCAAGATGTCAGCATTTGGAAAGGCACCCTTAAATGCGTTGATAACGGCTAATTAAAAATCACAAGAGATTTTTCTTGGATTTAAATTAGGTTCAATGTTCTTAAGCAAACCAATCATTCTTGTGTAGGTGTCAGCTTGCTTATTTGGCAAGAGAGCGTAAGCCACAGGATGAACACCGCCGAACTTTTCGGCCATTATCACGTATATTTGGTAAAAGAATTGTGGTGCCATAGAGAACGTTCCGTCAACGAACCAATGCTGTGATTTCAGTAAAATCTGAAAAACAAGAAAATAATGTAAATGTAATGGCTTATGTTAAATTAGTCCAAATTCAATTTAAGATATTTAGAACCTTCCATGTAGATGCTTTTAGTTTTATTGCGACTACAGAATTATTACTTTTATAATATAGGTTAGTTATTGGTTGGTTTTAAAATATAGATTTGGTTAATTAATCTGGTTTATTTGTTTTATTATATTTCCATAATACTTAAATGGAAATTGGACAATTTATTTAATCAATTGACTCGAATTAATATCAAATTAAAAAAAATAATTTAAAGAAAATTTAAAAATACTAGCCTCATGAACGTTTCTTTCTCGACCAAATATTAAAAATTCTGTCCGCTTCTGGTCCGCTATCTGCTATTAAAAAGTTCTCCGCCATTCCATTTGCTACATAAGTTCTGATTTCTTCGGGAATTATTAAATCTTCTATTCGTAACGGAGCTGGGGGTGCAGCATTTGTTTTATTTCGTTTCCTTCTAATCATTTTTTTCAAAGACGGATTTTTGGGTAAAGCTGCTTGGGCAGCCTGTGATAAGTTTTACCCATTAAGGCATGCATTAATAATTTGAGACGTTTGCTCCATAGTTTCACCATCACGGATTTTCATTTTCTTACAAACTATGTCAGCTTCCACTTTTGCCGCATTACTGTCGTGGGCATGATTATGGATTTCCTTGACTATGATACCACCCGATGTATGAATACGACTTTTGCAGCCATTGTTCTTTTGCTCACATCGCCAAAATTTTTTTGTTTCGCATGCACTAATTCTATCGAAAACATAACAGTAACCGTTATTGTTGAAATTTATTTTTCCCTTTTCTGGAAAATACTTCCATTTTTCAAAATCACTCAAACCAATAATAGTAATTATAAGAATCAACAACAATTAATAAAATCTCAAATGTCCAAAATAAATATGTTAGTTCAAGTGCACGCTTCATACACTCAAAGAACAAATGAAGTCTAAAGTTGTAAAACCCTTTATATATGTATAGTTGAGCTGGAGAAATCTTATAAAACCCTAAAGAAGGGTGAAAAAAAATCAAAGCTGTTAAAATTTGTTCTTTTTTATTTAGAACTATAAAGGATTGAGCGCTTTAATATACGATTCTAGTTAAGGTATGACCTCGCCTATAGAAGTTAAGAACTCAGTTTTGCACATTGCACAACGGTGACAACATTTTGACCAGTTATGACCAGCTATAAACGAGAGTTCAAGTAGGCACATATTTTCATTTGAATCCATTCTTATCTATGTTGTGTTTTGAATGTTTAATAAATTTTTAAAATTTATACTTTTTTTTATAAGATGTAGCTGTAAAAATTCTTGTTTGTTGCAACATAAATTATCCCTATATTAATTTAAATGTTATTAATTCTAATTGCTTTAACGTTGAATTACTTATTGAATTTAGAGTATTCATTGTGATTATACCTAAGTGGAATTATCTTAAGATAGATAAAAGGGATAGACCCTCGATATTAACAAAAGTCACGAAACTAAATTTATAAAGTTTTGAAGATAATAATTCATGTACCTATATTTGCTAGACTTTTACAGCATCTCTGACCCTTCCTTTTTACAATTCTTTTTTTAACATACCATGACGAAATCCGACTGCTCGGGTCCCCTTTTATTCTTCCTTGACCAGCTGAAAGATTTTTGTCATTAAAAGAAATTGCTGGTTCCGTATGCTTTTGAAAATTTCTTTGTTTCTTTAGGCTGTATTTTCATAAATTATGTTTTCTGTCACTTATCAATGTGCTCAGTTAAACTAAAACTACATAGAAGATTTTATGGCACATCTGTTTGTATTTTCCCTTTTTTGTAACTTGTTTTCAACAAAATATATTACTAGTACAAGATTTGAAATATATAGTACTTATTAAATATATACATCAATACACCCACTATGTGCACTGTTTCTTTTTTTTACAAATTGTACGTCAGTTAATATAAATATTATTAACATTATTATTACTACTAATTCCTTATTTCATCGTATGTTATAAGATAATGTACAGTATGTTGTTTAATTTGTACAATACATAATCATTCTTGAGTCTCATTTTGGTGGTATGGAAGGTTTAATTTAAGTATTGCATATACAAATGAATGCCAAACAATCTAACTTAATTATATAATGGTTGTTTCTCAAAACAATTACTAATATAATTTAAGGTTGAATCTTCAGATCTTCATTACCATCCTCCATTTATCTTTCACCCAGTAATAAGAATAAAGTTGCAAATATTATCACTTCATTAAAAAAATAATGTTTCTCCAGGTATTGATAATATTACAGCAGCGATCTTAAAAACCGTTACCGAGGACATAGTGAAACGAATTGCTATAATAATTAACAAAATATTAGAAACCGGTTTTGTTCTAGAGATATTCAAGTTTGCAGTGGTTAAACTGATATTTAAAAAGGGGATCGAGCTGCTACAACAAACTATAGGCCTATCTCGGTAATAACAAATTTTACAAAAATTTTTGAGAAGATACTGAATGAAAGAATAAATAATTATTTAATGAATTTTAAAATTATATCACATAGACAGTTTGGATTTAAGGAAAATATTTAGTAGCATAACAAGATGCTATAGCATATCTAAGTTTCCTAATTAATAAATCACTAGAATTTAGCAAACCTTCATTATGCAACTTGCAGTTGTTACCGTCTCTGGAAGATATAGGTTTTAGAGGAGTTGCACTCAACTTATTAAAAAGCTATTTGTCAAACAGAAAATGATGATTGAAATGTATTCTACACAATACTACATTCTCGTCAGGTATATTTTTTAATAGTAGTCTTATATACATATCAAAATAAACATCCGGAGGACAAAGAACTTATACTTATCTCACTCCTATACTTTTATAATTACCTACCGCAAGAGATTAAATATACATATTAGGAATAGCGAAAAAAAATTTTGTTTGAAATTGGCGTAAGAGAAATAACAAAATTATTTTGTTGAATGAGTGATTTTGGCTGCAACATATTCTATTTAATTTAATTGGATATCAATACTTCAGATTGATACATGTATCTACTTATATTTAATAAGTACTTCTTATACATGTAGTTAATAATACAGGCGTGCAATATTATAATTTAAAAAAAATACATTGTGTTCTTGTATTCTTGTGTATTGTTTTTAAAATGCTAAAGTAAAAATGTTTTTAAGTTCTCTAAGTGATTTAAATTTCAGGTAAGTTAATATTTCTTTCTTAATAATGTATCAATCAAAAAGTTTACACTTTTATTTTACAATGATTTTTTACAAATGAAATAAATGAATTATTAAGAATCAAACTTTCTCAGGGTTAACTTGAAATATAATAAGATAAGAAAGGAATTCTAACGATTCTTCCCTACTTCCATAACAATATTACGAACACCAGATTTTTAAAGCGTCATAAATATGTCTAACGATTCGTTTCGCCTTAAATTCAATATCAGCGAAAAAGAATAAGACAACATACAGTACAACAGAGTAAGAAAGAGCCAGATGTTTCTTTTATAGCGACAACGTTGCAGGACGTCGAAATACCGAATTCCACATTAGTGTATATTTCTGGGACGTCCTTTAGTTGGAAATACTTATATGGATATACAGTGGACGTTGTAAGACTGTATTATGTGCGGACGTCGAATGGCGGTGTATATTAACTTCTTTGTTTTTGATTTTATTCAAAATCTAACTCGCACACGTAACACTACTATGTGAGATAGTGGATATACACGAACTAAATCTTCTCTAACGTTATTAGTTGTGGTGGACGTCCAATTACTTAGATATGAAAGGACGTCCATTTGTTAGACTGATGTAAATATATATATATATATATATATATATATATATATATATATATATATATATTTCTTGCGCGAAATCTTTTTTTAATATTTATAACCTCCCTTTATTTTTAAATTATGATAATGCTTGTTTTTAAAGGTTAATCAAAATAGAAAAGACACAACTTCCTCTCACTGCATTCTGGAGATTACTGATTGTTTTTTCATTATAATTTACATTAAAAACATATAGAAACAAAAACAATATAATACTTATCAAGTAATCCATGGATTGAATTGTCATTTAACATTTTTCAATAAAATATAAATTTCTTTAAATTTTACATTTGATTACATAAAAAGAAGCCCAAACACTTCCTTAAAATAACAATATAACATTTCTATCTATAAAACCCAACAATAACTTACAATTTGAGTCGAACAAACAAATTCACACGGTCGACTAAAATTGTATTAATTTCCATTTAAATATGTCCACATACCAATTTTACCCGTTAATCTTTACACAATATGTTTATTTAACTTTTCCCATTAGTTTGACATCAAAAAACAAATACTTAAGATACAAAATTAACTCAAAATGAAATTTTAATATCGGCACAGGTCTGTGGACATTTTTAAATTGAATTGGCTAAAAAAACACACATTGAACTACAAAAACTTTATACAGCTTACACAGCCAAGATGTTAACCAACAAAACTCCAACAATAACTTCATAAACCTACATAAATTAAATTAAAACTGTGGCTCGACAAACCAACACTAGGAACCGTAAATAGAAAAATCACCCATTCTTGAAAATTAAGTAAGGAAGTAACTTTTATAATTGCAAATCTACTCATAATAGCCCGTTTTATTTAATTATAGGTGCATTTTATCAAATCTGAGCTATTGACGGAAGATTAAGAAAATATTTCAACGTACCAGTCGTTGTATTAAAAATTACAATTATAAAGTTATATACACACTTAACTAGTATCCTTTTGTTGAAATATAAAACTTTTTATGCATGTTAACATAATATGAATAAATTATTCCACTAAAGAAACCCATTTTTAAAATTATTTTCAAAATTTGAGGTTATGTAATGAATAGATCGGAACGTTAAATAACCTTGCATGAAATGTAACTTTAACAAGAAAATATCGCAAATAGGATGTATTTATCTTAACTCCTGTATTTAGCTGGCTTCAACCGTACTTTTGAAACTATAAAATAAACCTTTTAACATGGATTAGTATATGAACGCCTGAAAGATAGGCAACCCAAATTACCTATTTAAAATTTTTGACTGCAGATAACACAACAATATGTAATTTTATATTTCCTTGTAAGCGGTATTGCTTGGCAGCCAACTTGCTAACGAAGGGCGCTGATGTTCTCGGTGATCGGCAGTAAATCTCGGGCGCCAGCTATTTTAACATGATGTGCTCCACGGATTCGGGTAGCTGCTATACGGAATACAGGGTGTCGGGTAATGGGAGACGGACCAGACAAGTAAGGTCGGGACAGGGTCTCGAAAAGGGTCAGTGGTGAAAGGATGAGACCACCTGGCTCACGCATAGCGAGGTTCGGAAAGAATGGGACCACAGGTTTCGGAAAGGGCGAGGGATGAGATTGGGGCGGAAAGGGAATTGGAACTACGGTTAAAAGATCTTACTCTTATATTCCCTGTAGAACGGGCTGCTGGATAGTTGACTTCGAGTTCCAAGAAGGAACTGAATAAATCGGCTGGCGCACTGAGAAACATAGTCAGGTTAAAGTAGGCAAAAATAAGTTGCAGCAACCTAAAAATATGTACAAATATTGACAACAACATGTATTACACACATACCTGTGTGTAATACAAACTATAAGATTTTAGTAAAATGTTTTTGGTTAAATTTACCCAATAAGGTTAAATCAATCACACTCCCACATGGTAGAAGCGAAAAATAGTTGAATTTACCATACCTGTTGGGTTATTTCAACCTTACTCCCTGGTTTGACAAAATTCGTGTTATGTAGAGCATACACGGTGGTGTAATTTATTGCACAAACAAGTTGACCTCGGACTAGTTTGTGTAATAAAATTTAATAAATTTTATTATTTTATTTTGTTTTATAAGAGTATCGCATTTCTTTAAAAATTATTCTTCTCGTGTGTATTAAAAGGATAGAAACAATTATTGAGTTCATAATAAAAGATCAACTAAAATCTCTTTCTTTAATTAGAAATATTTAGTATTATGCAGCCAATAATGTCTTTCATTGTGATAAAAAGGTTTTAATGAAATACGATATTATCTGGAATTTCAAACTGCTAAGCTATTTTAGTTTGACTTGTAAGTTACTGTACATGTAGATTTAACCCAAGTAAGGTAGTGGCTTATTTTACTAGAACCCGGGCAAAATCTATCAAAAACCGGTTAACCATAAACAGATAGTTCATTTAGCAAATCAGTTGTTCATTCTTGACCTGAAATCAGGATAGAACAACAAAAAATCGGTCTACTATAGTATAGTTGTCACTTCATAGTTATCATTTTTCTCAGTGCGCACTCTCTTTTATAGAGTAGCGTGGGATAAATTTATAGTGGGATAAATGGTAGGAGTGAAACGGAGCGGCGCACGCCAAATAAACGCTGAGGGAAGGGAGGCGTGCTCTTGCTTGAGTCGGCGGCTTATCCGAGCGTGTATAGATAGCAACGGATGATTCACTTCACTCTTATTCACTCTTACACCCAAAATAAATAAACAAAATGAAGTTACTTCGTTACATTGAGTTTGTTATTTGTGTTCTTAGTTCATCTAATATTAAATATGTTAATTATACAGTATAACTATAACAGAGTTTTCTAGTTAATTTTGAATCCTTTTGAAGTTAATTTATATCTTTTTACAGCATTTTTGGTTCGTTAGATTTTTTTATCTGCATTATAATTTGTGTTTGTTACATCACTTCTCAAAGTTTTTCAAAAAAATGTATTACTATTTTGTCAACACTAAACTTATTAGAAATTTGAACCTGAATCTTTCATACACTGATCGAATAATTTCAAACTACCAGTCTAGTTACTCTATTTCTAAAATAAAAAATCAAACTACACTTTATTATTGAATTAGCGTTAATATGATAGAGCAACCTTGACCTGAATTTAAATCCATGTTAAAAACACTTAGAGGAAAAAAAGTTTATTGTACATTTTTAAAGGCAATTCTGTTATCATTATGGATGATAAAAAAAAACTTCACTTTTTAAACAGCTCTGGTAGCACAAACCGAAACTTTTATTCTTGTGGTAAGGATATTGCCCCGTAGAACTCAATATGTATTGAAAAAGAATTCTATTTAATATTTAAAATTAGAAAAGCGAATTTTGTATTGTAACGTTCTTTTTAAAATAATAACAAAAATGCTGTTTAATCGTCTATTCACAAGAGAGGTATCATTTACATACACTAATTAAAAACACTATAGTTATAAACTATTTAACGAACTATTTAAATGCTAGATATTTACAAACTTAAAGTGGGCTATTTATTTTTAATTCAACATTCATTTATAACATTTATTTATTCACTAATATTCGACTATTAACTAATTACACAAAGCACATTTCAATTCGCCGGTTGAATACTAACTGAACTCCCTTCTGTGCGCGAACGTCAATTTATATCCCCATATCAATGTTCTCGAACGTACTGGATTAGACTAGTTGGTGTATTGTTTTGTGCAGCCGTCAATGACTCACGCCGATGAATCATACATGCAGGTGTCGATGAATCATATATATTGCAGCCAGAATCTAGAATGTTCGATGATGGCCTATATGGGTTTTCCTTTCGTTATAGTATTGTGTCGGAAAAATCGACGTGGCGTGGTAAAGATTCAACACACCATAGAAGGAATTGAGAGAAAACAAGCAGAATTGAAGAAAATGGCCATTCAGTTTGGAATTTCAAGTAAAAAGAGTTTAATTTTCTTGAATTACATTTGTGTGAATGATTTTGAAATACGTGAAAGTACATATGATACATTCCTTATAGGTTTCTGCACATAGCAGAATATTCAGAATACGATAATAAATTAATAAACAGATGCATACACAGCAAACTACTTCCTTCTAAAAAAAACTTTTCTATTTTTTAATTCCTGTTTATAGATATTATACACAAATCTTAAAGAATAATTTTCAAACCAAATAACTCGTGCACTGCTAGTTAAATACAAAGATTATCTGAATGCTTTACGTGAAGTCCCCGTGTTAACATAGCTCCACGTTCCTTCCCTTGGGAGGAAGTAATTGAGATACGCTCAATCAGCGCGCAATCGCATAGCAATTGTTCCCAGTCACTCACTGGTCGGAGCGAGGTTGCCTATCCACCCTCTTCTAGATAACCACGTTAGTACCGAAGCGATTGACTTAACACGTGCTCACCCGCCGGCACCCTCCCGTCCTCTTTCATACGGGGTGAAGTGCCTCGTCCAGCATTAGGACAATTCCCCAACTTAGGTCAGTTCAGTACATCGAGCTAGAGTTGGGGCCACTGCCCGATCGAACCCAACCTCAATGTGGCGGGACTTGGTTTTTAAATGGGTTTGCCACCCCGTTCTCCCAGTTATAGGCCTGGTGCGCCCTCGACAGAGCTTCGTTTCGAGGCTACTTTAAGGGTCCATCAAAGTAGCGTCCCGGTGTGTACCCGTTAAGGTGAAGTTGTCTTGAATGTGAGAGGCTATGTATCTTCGCATCAACGCCTTTTAAGTGTAGGTCTCTAGACGATTTCTGGGAATCTGACGCTGGAACTGACAGCAAGTGCCGGACCCCGTACTGTGACCTCCGAAACGCTACCTGGTGGCATGCAGTTTCTCATGGGTTAGCGAGCGAACTCCTTAACCGAGATGAACCTCACCAGTTGTATACAGGGTGTAACTAATATAAATACAAACCTCATAATAAGGGGTAGCTGTAATGATTTAGAACATATTTTCTTTATCACATGTGGTCGCTTCCTGCTAGTTTTCGAAAAAATCAAATTAATCAATCATCAATACATTTCAATTATTCTCAACCACGTAACACTCTAGCCTACAGGGGTGTTCATTTAAAAAATTAAAGTTGAGATTTAATTTAAGAAAATAATAGCGGTTTTCTAACCACTAAGTTTTAGTTTTTGCTTAACTCGTTTGATCGATTTAAACAAAAAGTCTTCACACAATGTTTTCCGGGTAGTAAATTTGTCTCATACTTTCTGAACATAGTGTATATTTTATATCGCATATCATAATTTCTAAGTACAATTGAAATTTAGCCCGCATTCTGTCAGTGGCAGAGATTGTTTCATATATCAGTTTTACTAAAAATTTTATAGTAATTTTCAATTTTAGATGTCTTAGTGTTGGGGGTGATTATAAGTAAAATTATTACAATAAAATTAATGCTCAAATAGTTTCAACTTCTGGTTCATTACACTCTTGCTAATTTGTTAGTTACATAATTTTATAGAAAACAATTGAAAATTAGTATCAAATCTAATATACCCATGCTTTTAATATCTATTAACTACTAACCAAAACTTATAAAACGTTGAAGTAGCAAACCAACAAAACAATTGATTCAAAGCCACAACTAATTAAGTACAAGACACCTTTAACAAGGGAAAACTTTGCTCATCTAATCTCTTCCCATAAAAAGATCAATTTGTTATGTTTTACTAGTATTACTAAGGGATTACAAAACTTTGTATCGTAAACAGAACGAAAACGTCAGTAAAACAAGACTGAAACTAGGAACCACTTTGTTTTATTGATGAGTGTTCTTCCTAAATTATGTAAGACGTCTCTGTATTTGTATTTCGAGTTATGTATTTGGTAAAAGGTAGAGGATTACTAACAACGACAAAAACAATTAGTTCGTATGTAAACAGGCAAAAAATTTAAAACAAGAACTTGGAAGTTGCCGAATTAATGGTTTTGGAGAAATTAATGGAAAAATTTACTTAAATAGGAAAATATAAACATATTTAACAAAAGATTAAAAAAAAGTGTATTATATGAATTTGTGCGACCAATTGAAATTTAATACTAAAAATCCTACAGAATTCTGGAAAGCAGCTTGTCGTTTAAATATTAATAATGTGTAGTTACATAAACTCTTAATATAAAAAATACACATTACACCAAGTTGCAGTAATGATCATCCTCACGATGGGATTATACAGTATTGAAAAACCTTCGTCATGGGATTGGATTTTTATCTGTGAGAAAAGGAAAAATAGCGAAGACCAATACATTTGAGAAAGATAGATATTTTGGCTTACTTGCCAAATCTTAAAATATAGTAATTTTTTTGTAACGCTGGTGTTATTGCTAAGAATATTTAAATATAATTACGTATGTTATCTTGACACAATAACCTAAATTGTTTGAAACTTTTTAAAATCAACAATATTTGTACGTTTAGTAACTAACGATAAACAACGGATAAATTCGATGCGGTATTAAAAATACCTGATTCTTTAAGCAAAATGAACATTTATTTTAAAAAGTAGAAAATGAGGAACGTCAATTATATTTAAAAATTCTTAGCTATAGCACCAACCCTGCAAAAAAGTTACTGTACTTTAAGACTTGGCAAGTATGCCATAATATATACCTTCTTCAGATGTATTGCTATTCGTTATTTTTCCTTTGCTCACACATAAAAATCCAATCCCTAGACTGGAGACGGATGGATTTAATTTACCTTTAAATCATTGTAAAAGAGGCAAAGCATTTGGTGAGGACGGAAATCTGAAAGAAAATTTAAAACATGCCTGATGAAAACAAACATGCTTTGTTAAAGCTTTAAAATACTATTTTTTAAAACGTAACGACACCACCAGTCTGATCCAGTATTAAAGTATGTTTATTATTTAAAAAAGGAGATACTCATAGACCTGAATATTATAGAGGCATTGCATTAAGTAACATACTACAAAAAGATTTACCCAAATACTTGAAATAGTTGTTCATCGAATTATAGAAAATTCGTTTACGATGAAGGTGTAGAAACAATATAGGGGTACGACAGCCATATGACGCTAGCTATTAATTCTTCATTTACCATCCATTCTAAATTCTACTTTGGTACCCCATTTTTGTAGATGTGCGGTTTAAAACTTTAAATGGAATGTACACTTATTTTTTGAAAGTTTTAAATTTACAAGAAATTCTGAACCCCATAACATTTCATTTGCTGTTTACTGTCTCCAGCCTTATCTTGTGGAACTCCATAATCATGAAATATAATATAAATACAAAGATCAATTTCAAGTTTCACAAGTTTTATTAGATTCTTAACCTGCCAATATTTTTTCGACATTAAATTATCAAAGGCAGAATGATAAACAAACATGTTGCTAAGGATAAATACAGAAAATAGGTAACTAGATACAATACATACAAAAACTAAATATCTAACACTTCTAATAAAAGAGAATTACTAAGCTCAGTTTGTTCATTCATTAAAGGTACTGTGCGTTTATGTTTGTATATTCCAAAAGCTTCTAAAATGTCTAATTTGTGTTTGCTGTTGCGAAAAATGTAAGAATTTAATGTTGTTTTGAGGTGTCGTTGGGTGGTTCTGTTCCAAAATGTGTTTGGCATAATTCGATATTTCTGGATGTTTATGTCTATAAGAGCGTACGTGTTCTTCGTATCTTATGTCGAAATTTCTAAGTGTTTGTCCAATATAAACCGAGTTATAGAAAAAACAATTCAAACGGTAAATGCCGGATTTCATGATATCTTGTGTTCTGTCTTTAGCATTGAATAAAAATGAAAAAGTGTTGGTATTAGATTGATAGGTTATTTTGTAATTGTTGGTTTTTTATATTATAGTTGCGATTTGTTCTGATATCTTGCCAAAGTATGGTATTGATATGTAGTTTGAGTGTCAATTGGAAATATTCTTTTGATAGCTAACCTATAATCTTTTTGTTGAATTAAATGTCAATCATGTTATGGTTATAATGATTTGTATTTTGTAATTGTTTGATGATTGAAACTTTATCAAAATGTAATCGTTTCATTGCAGTAGTAAAAGCTCGGTGTATTAAAGATCTATAAGCCGCTAGTTTATGCATTTTATGATGACATGAATCATTAGGAACAGTGACGTCTGTGTTTGTAGGTTTTCTGTATAACTATGGAAAATTCATTGTTTGTATTAATTGTAATAAGTAAATCGAAATTAATAGCTCTATTTTGTTCTGTTTCTAGTGTAAACGTGACGTTTGTGTGAACTTTAACTACTCCAATGAAACGCTCACATTTTGAAAAAAAATTCAATCATCAAACACTTGTAACGTCTTCAAATTCCCAATTTTAGAATAATGCAATTTTAAATGCATTAATGGTAAAAAACCTTGGTACGTCCCTGCATATTCCAATACATCTTAGTTGGGTTAAAATTACAGACGATATTAAGAATTAAATAGTGTTCTCTTTAATATCAAAGGTCACCCCGAAGTGTTTTCATACAGATGAAATTGTTTCTAGAATAAAACAATGGAATCCAATGTCAGAAAAGACATTTAGTTCAGATTTATAGTTCTTGTGCATGCTTATCTGCAATTTGTATGAATAGATTTTTCTGAACGCAGACAAATAAAACCCTAAGAAGCAGATTTTAAATGTGGTCCCGTGACGCTTAGGAGAAAGTTCTAGAAACTTTAGGTGTTCGTTCTTTATTGGCTTAAGAAGTGTTAGCCTCGTGTTGATTGGGTATTTAATTTTCCCCGTATAATATTTAAGTTCAGCATAGGGTTGCTTCCAATATTTGAGTAAGTCAAGAAGTCAAGTAGAAACCACGCCGAGCGAAGTGACGGAGGTCCCGTCATGGGCCTTGTGCCCACGGGCAACTTGCTAAGAAAATTCTGAAAAGTGAAATGATTTGGTTTTCTTCCGAGTATGTTTCGTGGTCATTTTTCGTTTTGTTGTAAAATTAAAAAGTATTAGTTTTATAATGCACTTGAGTTTGTCGAGTTAATAAATTTAACTATTAAAATTAAGTGATTTACAGTACAGTTCAGCTTGTGGGTTAATAATTTTAACCATTAATACCGTTTATTAGTAGTTGTAAGAAAATTTACAACGAATTTAAGTTTAAACTGAAAGTTTAGCGTTTAGTCTTTCGTATTATCGATCCAATAACCACTCTAGTGTGTGTCTATTGACATTTTGTGCTAAAAATTTAATGCTTTTAAGTTTTATGGATTAACGTCGCAATAAATACACTGTGAAAGTGCAGAATTTAGCGCTGAATTTAACTATTGTCGCGATTAAACAATTTAACTATCGACAATCAAATTTGTTTTAATAGTGAAAGTCAGCTAATCAGAGAGGTTTATTTTGGAATCATATGCATTAAAGTTTTTACTATTGAGAGGCAATTGCCAAAGGTTAATGACATTGTTCCTGCAAACTTCAGTTCAAAAATCCAGAAATTAATTTTAACAGCTTTACCAAGGTCCATCTTTCTTCAGTCTGTAAAGAGTTTTATGTATTTGGTGTCTACAGTTTTTGTGCTTTATTGTGTAAAAGGCATTATAGTGTTGAGCGATTTCGAGTGACTAGTAGATTTGAATATCTATTCAGGATTAACTCAGAAATGTTATTTACTAAGTAAGTTACTGTCTGTATGTATGTATTGTTTTGGCCTATTTTCGTATATTGGAAACAATTCCATCTTTTCATAATAAATAAATTATGGTTTCATTGTTTACTAAACACTATTTTTTGACTTATGAATAAACCAATTTAAATTAAATATAGTTGTTATGATGTTGGACCATTTACTTGCATAAGTTATTGAAATATGTTAATCCTGTCTAACTATAATTTGACTAATTACGATTAGTTATTGAATTCCATCAATTTAATCAGAATTCTTTTTTGGTTGCGGATTCTGAGTGTATTCTAATGACTTGCAATCAAATGGCGCCCATATTCCTTACTATTTTTTACAAAACCATGAAAATCAGACCTACGCCTGTGAGATAATTTGTCATTAGAGATCTTAAGTCGGTGCATTACACAGGCCAGAAATTGAAGTTTTTGAAAAATACAAGAGAAGTTTTCGCTGATTTTTATGTTATTTGGTGTGCTGCTTTCGAAAATGACATTTCTTTCCATCACATCAGGATTTCTTGTAAAATCGATATCGATATTTTTGCTAAAGTCCGATTTGAAATTATCCTGTTTTTCTCCATTAAAATCTATGTAAAGCAATCGATTTTTGGTGAGACAAATTGACAAGTTTAAATGGATGAAAACCACTGTTGCCAGATCACACGAGCCACCTTATGGTGCAGTTTCTCGAAGAAAATTACCAGTATACTATTTTAATTTGTTTTTATTAAGGTAACTTGCATACAATAATAAAACTGAGCAAAAAACAAAACAAAACAAAAAAGTTTCTATTTAAGTGCGTACTCTTTTTCCTTTGAAACTTCTTTTTGGCGATCTTCTTTTATGTTCAATCTCAGGCCTATATCGTGTTAACATCCAACAGTAGTCGGCGAGCATGTTCTTGTTCAATCTTTCTTGATATTTGCGCTCCATATCTTTGATGTCGTGGTGGAACCTTTCACTCTGTTCTTCGCTGACTGATCTTAAATTTTCGGGGAAAAAGTCCACATGTGAGTGTAGGAAATGTATTTTGACACTCATGAAGCAACCCAACACTTGAAATTTGTCCAGCATATTCATTACAATTGGTTTATAGTCAGGATCCTTGTAATTACCCAGAAATTTACTGACGACATCTTTGAAGGCAACCCAAGCTTCTTTTTCCTTTGTTGTCATGCTAGTCTCAAATTCTTTATCTTTCATAAGCCATCGGATATCTGGACCAACAAAGATTCACTCTTTCAACTTGGCTTCGGATAAACCTGGAAACTTTTTGCACAAGTATTTGAAATAATCGCCATCTTTTGGAATATGCAGAGGGGGCAACAATACTTTTTTTGGCTCAACTAAGCTGTTCCGAATAACATTCTTGGTGCCTGGTTCAAGATTTTGTCTTTTCGGCCATTCAGTTTTGACCCAATGTTGAGTCTTATCACGGCTGACCCACTCACAAATGAATCATGGGTACTTTGTGTATCCGCCTTGTTGACCAAGAAGCATGGAGATTACTTTCAAATCACCGCAAATGGTCCAACCGTGGTCGGCATATTTTATTTTGTTGAGGACGAGAGCCAGGTTTTCATAGCTTTCTTTTAAATGCACCGAGTGTCTGACTGGTACAGATGCATACTGGCTTCCGTGATGAAGAAAGACAGCTTTAAGGCTCCTTTTCGATGAATCTTAAAACAACCTCCATTCATCTTTATCGTAGATGATATTAAATTTGCTCAACAATCCGGGAACATCGGAACAATAGACCAGGTTCTCCTCTTCCTCAAAGTACTCAACCAATTCCTTTTCTCCGTTCCTGTACCAATAAAAAAAGGTTCCTTTAGCCAATAAGTTTTTTTCTTTCAATCTGAAGCCTAACAATTCAGCTGCCTGTTTCGAAAGGCCCAGATCTCTAGTCAGATCATTAAGTTCAACCTGAGAGAAGGGTTAGCTCAGGGTGAATCGCCTCCAGAGAGCTTATATTCTGTATCGGAGCCTTGAACTTCTGGATGTTCCAAGTCTGAAGACTCTGAAGAGATCACTGGCAACTCAGTTGGAGGCAAAGGCACTGGCACATCAGGTCCATGAGGAACGGGTCGTATAGTCGATGGAATGTTATCAGTATAAGAGATTAACTTTTGATTTTTGCGGTTATCCTATGGACATAGCAGGAACAAAAGTAACAATCATCAGAGTGGTTTTTGGGCTCACTCCATGTCATAGGAATTCCAAATCGTCAGTCTTCTTTCCTTTGATCCAGAAGCGTAGCTCATTGAGACACTGCACACAAACTTTATGAGGAACCCAAGATTCGTCCTGGTCTCCAAGTTTCATGCCAAAATACGCAAGATAAAGTTGTCTTACATAGTCTGTAATGATCCTCATGCGATTTTTAATAACACTATATTCGCCGCATATGTAACAAAAGTCATCTGGTAAATTTTCACAACGTCTCGAACTTGAAACCATGTTTCACGAAACGCACAGAGAAAAGCAATCGTTAAAAAAGTTTTTGTCACTGTATCAGCGCACGCAGATTTTGACTAGGAGGGAGGGATAGCGATGGGGAGCTGTCACAGGGGTATTCTGTAACTTTCACCACGGTAGAATGATGGTCAGGCAGGGAGGAAAGAAATTCAACGCCGAAAAAGAATTTTTACCGTAAATGTTCTTAAAAATCCAAGTAAAATTGAATTTTTTAAGAAAACGTGACGTGATAGAAATTTTTCATTATTTTTTTTAAATCAACACCAAAAAATACATAAAGTTCAGCTATCAATTTCCTTGTATTTTTTTCATCGCAGGCCTGTGTTACTGTTGAATATGTATTTTGAATTTATTGGTGTTACAGTGACGTCCATCGCGCGGCGTATCTTATGTTATGTTTTGTATTCAGAATAATTTAGAGTAACGAACCTTTAATCGTTACACAATTAGCACGTGCAAACCATTATAACGATAACATAATTGACACTTCAATTCAACAAAAAGATTATAGGTTAACTATCAAAAGAATATTTCCAATTGACACTCAAATACAAGACACAAGCTGCATATCAATACCATACTTTGGTAAGATATTAGAACAAATTGCAACTATAATACGAAAAAGCAACAATTACAAAATAACCTATAAAACTAACGCCGTTTCTACTGCAACACAAAATTCAACTTTATGGGTTTTATCCTGAAACAATTTTTGTTAATTAATTAAGGTATGCATTTCGGGCTTAATTAGTCTTGTAGAGCCCTTTATCGTCTTAGTGTCTTCGGCTTTCGCCTCGGGCACTAACTGACTCGGCGGGCTCTAACACACTCAATTAAGCCTTTAATACATAATATACTATTATATCCTTCTCAAATCCTATCACTCAAATAATCTTAAAATCAAATTAAGACTGAGGGGTACATAAATAAAATAATAATTTCATGAAGGCAGTTAATGTACTGCAGGAGCTACATCGACGATGCGTATGTGCAACTCTGGTATTCCCTCGCTGCATGCTCAGGAATTACGCTCTTTCACTTGTCTAATAGTATTAGTTCTAATATAGTATAATCGGTTATTAAAGGTGAAAAGGTTTCGAAACAGCACAATGCGCAGAAACCGAAATACGTATGAGCGTTCGAAATTCCGTCGCACGCGCATATCTTTCTTAATGCAGTAGCGTCGGTATATTTCCATTCTGTCTTGTTGCGTGTGCTTATATCTCACAATTATCTTTTTGCTACTTAGGTGAGTTGATTTAAGCTTCAACCCCTTCAATTGAAAGTGGTTATTTAAAGATTATAAAGTGTACTTTGAGATTTTCATAACATTTTATGTGCACATATTTTTAACCCCTTTTAATGAACAACATACGCGCCGCCACTGTACTCGCAGGTGACGTTCGCGCAGATCTTGATGAGTCATTGTGATGTTTCGAAACTACGTGAACTTCTAGTATCGTTGTAATGGATAAAGAAAATGAAAGTAAACAAAACATGAATGGGAAAAGATTCACAAAAAAATTAACTAAGTATCGGGTGGGGTTTTTTCCACATATCATTTGCAAATTAAAGAATTTATTTATTGCATTGTTATTATTAAATGTCAGCGATGGTCATTGTTGTTACCGAATATTACTATCAGCCATGAGCTGCATTAAGATACGATTAGTATTGAAAATGCTGTCGTTGTAATCTTTGACACAGTGACATTCAACTTATTCATATTTCGTTAATCAACTCTTTCGAGATTTCATCCTAAGTTTAATTGAATTTTTAATTTTTATAAAAATGAAAAAGTGTTGGTATTAGATTGATAGGTTATTTTGTAATTGTTGGTTTTTTATATTATAGTTGCGATTTGTTCTGATATCTTGCCAAAGTATGGTATTGATATGTAGTTTGAGTGTCAATTGGAAATATTCTTTTGATAGCTAACCTATAATCTTTTTGTTGAATTAAATGTCAATCATGTTATGGTTATAATGATTTGTATTTTGTAATTGTTTGATGATTGAAACTTTATCAAAATGTAATCGTTTCATTGCAGTAGTAAAAGCTCGGTGTATTAAAGATCTATAAGCCGCTAGTTTATGCATTTTATGATGACATGAATCATTAGGAACAGTGACGTCTGTGTTTGTAGGTTTTCTGTATAACTATGGAAAATTCATTGTTTGTATTAATTGTAATAAGTAAATCGAAATTAATAGCTCTATTTTGTTCTGTTTCTAGTGTAAACGTGACGTTTGTGTGAACTTTAACTACTCCAATGAAACGCTCACATTTTGAAAAAAAATTCAATCATCAAACACTTGTAACGTCTTCAAATTCCCAATTTTAGAATAATGCAATTTTAAATGCATTAATGGTAAAAAAACCTTGGTACGGCCCTGCATATTCCAATACATCTTAGTTATGTTAAAATTACAGACGATATTAAGAATTAAATGGTGTTCTCTTTAATATCAAAGGTCACCCCGAAGTGTTTTCATACAGATGAAATTGTTTCTAGAATAAAACAATGGAATCCAATGTCAGAAAAGACATTTAGTTCAGATTTATAGTTCCTGTGCATGCTTATCTGCAATTTGTATGAATAGATTTTTCTGAACGCAGACAAATAAAACCCTAAGAAGCAGATTTTAAATGTGGTCCCGTGACGCTTAGGAGAAAGTTCTAGAAACTTTAGGTGTTCGTTCTTTATTGGCTTAAGAAGTGTTAGCCTCGTGTTGATTGGGTATTTAATTTAATTGTGCCCACGGGCAACTTGCTAAGAAAATTCTGAAAAGTGAAATGATTTGGTAGTGTAATGTCTGGCGTGCCGGACTTTCACCCAAGCGGCCCGGGTTCGACTCCCGGCGCTGGCAGATCTGGTTAAGGTTTTCTGCAGTTTTCCTTAGCTGTAACAAAAAATGTGGGATTTGCGCTGTTCCATCTATAAGTCGGCTGCAGCCGCACATTGGGCCTACATAATAATAATAATCGCCCCCTCCCTCCCGCACAAGCTTATAGCTTCTGGGGCCTTGGTTTAGGTTATGGGTTGTAGTAATTATTATTATTATTATTATTTGGTTTTCTTCCGAGTATGTTTCGTGGTCATTTTTCGTTTTGTTGTAAAATTATAAAGTAATAGTTTTATAATGCACTTGAGTTTGTCGAGTTAATAAACTTAACTATTAAAATTAAGTGATTTACAGTACAGTTCAGCTTGTGGGTTAATAATTTTATCCATTAATACCGTTTGTTAGTAGTTGTAAGAAAATTCACAACGAATTTTAGTTTAAACTGAAAGTTTAGCGTTTAGTCTTTCGTATTATCGATCCAATAACCACTCTAGTGTGTGTCTGTTGACATTTTGTGCTAAAAATTTAATGCTTTTAAGTTTTATGGATTAACGTCGCAATAAATACATTGTGAAAGTGCAGAATTTAGCGCTGAATTTAACTATTGTCGCGATTAAACAATTTAACTATCGACAATCAAATTTGTTTTAATAGTGAAAGTCAGCTAATCAGAGAGGTTTATTTTGGAATCATATGCATTAAAGTTTTTACTATTGAGAGGCAATTGCCAAAGGTTAATGACATTGTTCCTGCAAATTTCAGTTCAAAAATCCAGAAATTAATTTTAACAGCTTTACCAAGGTCCATCTTTCTTCAGTCTGTAAAGAGTTTTATGTATTTGGTGTCTACAGTTTTTGTGCTTTATTGTGTAAAAGGCATTATAGTGTTGAGCGATTTCGAGTGACTAGTAGATTTGAATATCTATTCATGATTAACTCAGAAATGTTATTTACTAAGTAAGTAACTGTCTGTATGTATGTATTGTTTTGGCCTATTTTCGTATATTGGAAACAATTCCATCTTTTCATAATAAATAAATTATGGTTTCATTGTTTACTAAACACTATTTTTGACTTATGAATAAACCAATTTAAATTAAATACAGTTGTTATGATATTGGACCATTTACTTGCATAAGTTATGGAAACATGTTAATCCTGTCTAACTGTAATTTGACTAATTACGATTAGTTATTGAATTCCATCAATTTAATCAGAATTCTTTTTTGGTTGCGGATTCTGAGTGTATTCTAATGACTTGCAATCAAATGGCGCCCATATTCCTTACTATTTTTTTACAAAACCATGAAAATCAGATCTACGCCTGTGAGATAATTTGTCATTAGAGATCTTAAGTCGGTGCATTACACAGGCCAGAAATTGAATTTTTTGAAAAATACAAGAGAAGTTTTCGCTGATTTTTATGTTATTTGGTGTTCTTGATATTTGCGCACCATATCTTTGATGTCGTGGTGGAACCTTTCACTCTGTTCTTCGCTGACTGATCTTAAATTTTCGGGGAAAAAGTCCACATGTGCGTGTAGGAAATGTATTTTGACACTCATGAAGCAACCCAACGCTTGAAATTTGTCCAGCATATTCATTACAATTGGTTTATAGTCAGGATCCTTGTAATTACCCAGAAATTTACTGACGACATCTTTGAAGGCAACCCAAGCTTCTTTTTCCTTTGTTGTCATGCAAGTCTCAAATTCTTTATCTTTCATAAGCCTTCGGATATCTGGACCAACAAAGATTCCCTCTTTCAACTTGGCTTCGGATAAACCTGGAAACTTTTTGTACAAGTATTTGAAATAATCGCCATCTTTTGGAATATGCAGAGGGGGCAACAATACTTTTTTTGGCTCAACTAAGCTGTTCCGAATAACATTCTTGGTGCCTGGTTCAAGATTTTGTCTTTTCGACCATTCAGTTTTGACCCAATGTTGAGTCTTATCACGGCTGACCCACTCACAAATGAATCATGGGTACTTTGTGTATCCGCCTTGTTGACCAAGAAGCATGGAGATTACTTTCAAATCACACAAATGGTCCAACCGTGGTCGGCATATTTTATTTTGTTGAGGACGAGAGCAGGTTTTCATAGCTTTCTTTTAAATGCACCGAGTGTCTAACTGGTACAGATGCATACTGGCTTCCGTGATGAAGAAGGACAGCTTTAAGGCTCCTTTTCGATGAATCTTAAAACAGCCTCCATTCATCTTTATCGTAGATGATATTAAATTTGCTCATCAATCCGGGAACATCAGAACAATAGACCAGGTTCTCCTCTTCCTCAAAGTACTCAACAAATTCCTTTTCTCGGTTCCTGTACCAATAAAAAGACGTTCCTTTGGCCAATAAGTTTTTTTCTTTCAATCTGAAGCCTAACAATTCAGCTGCCTGTTTCGAAAGGCCCAGATATCTAGTCAGATCATTAATTTCAACCTGAGAGAAGGGTCAGCTCAGGGTGAATCGCCTCCAGAGAGCTTATATTCTGTATCGGAGCCTTGAACTTCTGGATGTTCCAAGTCTGAAGACTCTGAAGAGATCACTGGCAACTCAGTTGGAGGCAAAGGCACTGGCACATCAGGTCCATGAGGAACGGGTCGTATAGTAGATGGAATGTTATCAGTATAAGAGATTAACTTTTGATTTTTGCGGTTATCCTATGGACATAGCAGGAACAAAAGTAACAATCATCAGAGTGGTTTTTGGGCTCACTCCATGTCATAGGAATTCCAAATCGTCAGTCTTCTTTCCTTTGATCCAGAAGCGTAGCTCATTGAGACACTGCACACAAACTTTATGAGGAGCCCACGATTCGTCCTGGTCTCCAAGTTTCATGCCAAAATACGCAAGATAAAGTTGTCTTACATAGTCTGTAATGATCCTCATGCGATTTTTAATAACACTATATTCGCCGCATATGTAACAAAAGTCATCTGGTAAATTTTCACAACGTCTCGAACTTGAAACCATGTTTCACGAAACGCACAGAGAAAAGCAATCGTTAAAAAAGTTTTTGTCACTGTATCAGCGCACGCAGATTTTGACTAGGAGGGAGGGATAGCGATGGGGAGCTGTCACAGGGGTATTCTGTAACTTTCACCACGGTAGAATGATGGTCAGGCAGGGAGGGAAGAAATTCAACGCCGAAAAAGAATTTTTACCGTAAATGTTCTTAAAAATCCAAGTAAAATTGAATTTTTTAAGAAAACGTGACGTGATAGAAATTTTTCATTATTTTTTTAAATCAACACCAAAAAATACATAAAGTTCAGCTATCAA
The DNA here is from genome assembly GCA_929113105.1 of Agrypnus murinus. Classification (NCBI taxonomy): domain Eukaryota; kingdom Metazoa; phylum Arthropoda; class Insecta; order Coleoptera; family Elateridae; genus Agrypnus; species Agrypnus murinus. The sequence continues at coordinate 157,701,909 of OV816025.1, forward strand.
TTTCCTTGTATTTTTTTCATCGCAGGCCTGTGTTACTGTTGAGTATGTATTTTGAATTTATTGGTGTTACAGTGACGTCCATCGCGCGGCGTATCTTATGTTATGTTTTGTATTCAGAATAATTTAGAGTAACGAACCTTTAATCGTTACACAATTAGCACGTGCAAACCATTATAACGATAACATAATTGACACTTCAATTCAACAAAAAGATTATAGGTTAACTATCAAAAGAATATTTCCAATTGACACTCAAATACAAGACACAAGCTGTATATCAATACCATACTTTGGTAAGATATTAGAACAAATTGCAACTATAATACGAAAAAGCAACAATTACAAAATAACCTATAAAACTAACGCCGTTTCTACTGCAACACAAAATTTAACTTTATGGTTTTTATCCTGAAACAATTTTTTTAATTAATTAAGGTATTAATTTCGGGCTTAATTAGTCTTGTAGAGCCCTTTATCGTCTTAGTGTCTTCGGCTTTCGCCTCGGGCAGTAACTGACTCGGCGGGCTCTAACACACTCAATTAAGCCTTTAATACATAATATACTATTATATCCTTCTCAAATCCTATCACTCAAATAATCTTAAAATCAAATTAAGACTGAGGGGTACATAAATAAATTAATAATTTCATGAAGGCAGTTAATGTACTGCAGGAGCTACATCGACGATGCGTATGTGCAACTCTGGTATTCCCTCTCTGCATGCTCAGGAATTACGCTCTTTCACTTGTCTAATAGTATTAGTTCTAATATAGTATAATCGGTTATTAGTATCGTTGTAATGGATAAAGAAAATGAAAGTAAACAAAACATGAATGGGAAAAGATTCACAAAAAAAGTTAACTAAGTATCGGGTGGGGTTTTTTCCACATATCATTTGCAAATTAAAGAATTTATTTATTGCATTGTTATTATTAAATGTCAGCGATGGTCATTGTTGTTACCGAATATTACTATCAGCCATGAGCTGCATTAAGATACGATTAGTATTGAAAATGCTGCCGTTGTAATCTTTGACACAGTGACATTGAACTTTTTCATATTTCGTTAATCAACTCTTTCGAGATTTCATCCTAAGTTTAATTGAATTTTTAATTTTTATTAATCTTTTAGTTGATTGTTACCAACTGAGTTTATTCCAGTTTTAAAATTTAGTGACTGTGGTACAGGTGGGCTAACACAATCATAGGATTTAATTTCTTTGACATACTGTCCTACTTGGACGATAACAAAGAATTTTATAAAACAATATTTAAAGTGACTTCAGTATTTATAACTGCGCTTGAAACTTATTTAAAATAATTATAATTGTGTACATTATACAGTATTTATTATTACATATCTGTTATTTCAAAATAAAAGGTATCCTATACTCTACAATAAAGAGCTTTTTATAATTAAGTTATCTATTTCCAAAGTGACTAAATCTATTTATAATCGACTAATTTAGCTGCTTTTGGAAATAGGCAACACAATTATGAACTCGACTGCTAGTGCTTTGATACAATAGTGTATCCTTCATTGAATAATACACTTACAGAGTAAATTAGTAGGTTTATATTTATAAATTCTGTATAAAATTTAGTACACTTTTACGTAATAGTTAAATTTTCCATTCACCGTTCTATTTTAAGCATATGCTGATAAAATACGTCCTTCAGGTGTGTCATTTTATCAGCTCCATTTATTTTTAACAATAACGATAAAACAATAGCAGGCCGCAAAAGCTAAATTTTATTATAGCACCGTAAAGAAGTTAACTAGAGCAGCCAGAGCTTCACAATAGTAGCCTTGTGCTTTTCAATTAAAGTTTTGTTTCCGGATGCACACGTACAGCTAAGCGGTTATTCTGAATTATAATACATAACAAAGTTTTAACGGTACAACTTTGATAAAGTTTTAACTTTAATCCTCGAACAAACTCAGAGTAAAAAAACTATACATTGTGGTATACCTGGCAGTTATTATTCAGAGTTCACAAAGGTAGAACACGTCACTATTATTTATCTTTTGATTATTCTAAATTCAGCTCTGTGAGCAAACACAGTTATCAGTTGAATGAGTGAAACCGAACCTGTTGGAATAATTTGCAAATGGAAGGATGTTTTTAAAAGTTTTCTTTTTAATTTTTACGTAAGTACCCCATCTGTCACCCTGTAACGCCCGTAATTTACATTTATCTTTTTTGAAGGTTATCTGTTCCGTTAAGTGATTGTTCAAGCAGATGCGTTGCCACTCTAGAAAATAAACATCTGAAATGTACTAATCTACAAGATTTTCCACAAGGATATCCTTCCGTCGAAGTGCTTACAGCGACAAATAGTACTTTCATTAAAATTGCATCAGACATATTCTACCAGAAGCAATTTGTATCGCTGAAAGCCGCTATACTGCAGTATGACAATATTCGAAGCATAACAAAACGAGCTTTTAATGGGCTTTCCAGTCTAGTACTTTTAGATTTGACGAGAAATGAATTGGAAGAGTTGAACATAAACGCTTTTGAAGGCGCTGATTCGTTAAAGGTATTAATCTTATCCCAGAATCGTATTCAGCACCTACATCAACGAACCTTTGCGGATTTGAGCAGCTTAATCTACTTGGATTTGTCGCGTAATAACATTAGTGACATTCCTAGGAATTTGTTGAAACATCTTTCTTCTCTGAAATATTTAGATATTTCGCGTAATCCATTAAACACGACGACACCTGAAACGTTTTTAGCATCGACTTCTCTTGCGGTTCTTCGTGTATCGTTTTGTAGATTAAAAGAAGTTTCTCCAAAGCTTTTTGCTTATTTGCCTAATCTGCAGGTTCTGGATTTATCAGGAAGCGATTTAAAAATATGGCCCGATAATATTTTGAATACTCTTCCTAAACTTCGCGTTTTATACATCGATAGGGAGTTTTTAGTAAACGAAGAAATATTTGTGCCAAGTACTGTTGTAAAGTTTACACAAAAAGAAATGAACGTAAATTCTAATGTTCTTACACATAGACTTATACAAAATCTGGACGAACTAAGTGCAGAATCGGAAGATATAGATATTATGCAGTATTTGGAAGATAGTATAGATGATGTGAAAGTGGAACAGTTGTTGCCTAAGTGGAAATTGTTGTTACTGCAGAAGATTTTACTTTTCTCTTTGTTAGTGTATATTAGTTTCATGTATTTAATATGTGCATCACAAATTATTAAATCTTTTATTCAAAAACCTTATCAACTTGTATACGTCGACGAAATATAATTATTATTAGTCGTAAATTTAATGCATAGTTAGGAATGTATATAGTAGATAAGGAAAACGGTGTTTCACCTCGAATTTCTTGTTGATCGTATTTTATTGTATCGTAATAAGATATTACTACTATAATTAGGAATGACGCGTTTCGAATCTGGTTGTTTGTATGAAGTATATTTGAATGTGTAAATATTTTTGTATTTGTATGTCATTATTATCGATTATGTAAATAAATTATTAATATTTATTAAGGCTTTTAGTATCTTTGTCATCGCTACTTTAAAAGATAAAACATCAGGATGTTTATCAAAAAAGAAAATCTTGAATATTCTGAAATTACACTCATAATTAAGTGTACGCCATCAAACATTATTTCTCAAGTAAGATAATAACACACTATAGGACACTATATAATAGTTATTTACGTATTAAGGGCGTAAAGAGACTTTTATGGGCAGAAGAGTTATTTCTAGCCTGAGGCGTTAGCCGAGGACTACAAAAAGGCAGTAGACCATAAAAGCAAGTTACGCCCGCTATGCATACACTATTTTATGCACAGATTAAGCTTTTATCTCAAATTTATTACTGTGTAAAAAATATAATTAATTGAGTACGCAGGTACAGTCTGGGACTTTAGTAATGATTCGGATTTGAAACTAGTTTTTGTGCAAAACAAACTTATTTTAGAAGGAAATATATAATTTTACAATTATTGTAAAAGATATTAATAGTGTAAAAATTATATATGAAAACAATAATATAAAATACATTTGTAAAATGTGATCCGTATAGCTAGATTTAGACCCGATTCATTACTAAAGTCCCAGACTGTACATCAAGCCGCTGTGCTTACACTTGAAGTAGTACGTTACTATAGTAAATATTCCAAAATAGTTAGTCATCTTATTTTCATTGTTGATAAAGTTACAAGTTATATTAAGAACATTAAGGAACAGCTCTGACGTTTAATTGACATTTTTTTATTGCCCGTCGGGCCATAAAGAGGCTCGTGGACCATAAAGAAACGTTTATGTTTAGATGAGTTTAGTAATAATAGTCTAATTATTATGTATCTGTGCATAAACCTTATTTATTATTTCAAACGTCTTAAATGTATACATTAAAGAGAGAAGTATTTCTTTTAAATTTAATATTTAAAATACTCGTATTTAATCATTTTCTAATGTGTTAAAATGTCTTTGTAGAATAATATAAATCAATAAAATAAACACAAAATTCGTACTTGAATCATGAACGGTCATAAATAAGGAATCTAGAAATTACTTGGGACATACAGTTTAAGATTGGCGTTTTTCCCATGCCTAGAGATAATACTAATGATAATAATAACAATATTTATTGCCCAACAGTAGAACCATTTACAGGACAAACCTTGAAATTACATGCAATATAAGTATAACTATATGTTTAAAAGATAAAAAACACTTCTTAGTTAAACGTTTAATAATTTTATTTGAACTAATGATTTTTGTTGGACTGTACAGGACAGCAACTTATATATAAGTGAGTAAAAAGTGTACTGTTCTGCCCCTCTCCCTGACAAGTAACCCTTGAGCTATGCGCCCCAAACATGCTTAAGTCGACGATAGGCGAACATAGCCGAATAAATGTACTTAACAACAAATTTGTACAATAACATAATTATTAACCTAAATTTATAACGTAATTAAGAGAAGATACAATGATACAATAAATAATTAAATATGTAACCTAAACCCTAACATACACCCCCACCATGAAAGGCTCTTCTTTCAATAGATTTATTTCTACTATTAACTATTACAAAGATTTATTAAATAATGCGTAAAATTCTAATGAGAAAAAGTTCAAATCGCTGCACTACTTTCATACTAATTGTCTATTGGAAGGACGCACACTTTAGATATGGCACGTTTTATTGTTCCGTTCGCGCACTTAACACTCACCACCCTAACTGTAGCATCTGAACCGGGATGCTGCTCCAAAATCCGCCCAAGACGCCACTTAAGCGGTGGAATGTTATCTTCTCGAATGACAACCATTTTACCTGGTTGAATCAATCCTGAGCTGCGGGTTTTCCATTTCACCCTAGTTTGTAATTCGCTGACATATTCTTTCGACCATCGCTTCCAGAAGTTTTGCATAACCCTTTGAATACTTTGAAATTGCGATAGCCTTCCTTCCTTCCTTTATATGCGTAACGTCCTGGTCTGGAACGCTAACAAGGCTCCTTCCAATTAAGAAGTGGGCTGGAGTCAGAGGATTAAGTCCCGGTAGGATCGCTAGACAAGGGAGAGAGAGGACGTGAATTTGCTACTGCTTCTATTTGAGTTAGTAAAGTATCTAATTCCTCGTAGGTGAACAAAGCAGTACCTAATACTCGTTTTAAATGGAACTTTATTGTCTTGACTCCGGCCTCCCAAAGGCCACCGAAGTGAGGGGAGCGAGGAGGAATGAAATTCCAAATAATTCCTTCAGAGGCTAATGAATTTTGAAAATTATTATTTTTGGCAGGAGAGTTTAGACTCGTTAGGAATTGCTTTAGGCAATTATCTGCACCAACAGAGTTGGGGCCATTGTCGGAGTATATTTTTGAGGGTTTTTCTCTTCGAGACGAAAATCGCCTTAAAGACGCTAAAAATGCCTCTGTGGTGAGTTCAGAGACTAATTCAGTATGAATTGCCTTGGTAGCAAAGCAAATGAATATACAAATATAAACCTTCACACTCTTGCAGCCTCGACCCTTTTTGTTTTCATTAAGATGGGGCCAGAATAATCAACCCCGCAAATTTCGAAAGGAAAATGGGGTTCCAGGCGTTCTTTAGGTAAAGGTCCAATCAATGTCTCAACAGTTCGAGGATTGGCTCGAAAACATCGTACACACGTGTGGACAATCTTTTTAACTTGATTACGACCCGAGACTGGCCAATATGTTTCTCTTAAATATGCCAGAAGGGCTTGCGGACCAGAGTGTAAAGTTGCCTCGTGCATATTTCTGAGAATATAATTCACGTGTCACATGGTACATTTTTTATTAATTTCATTGGTGAAAGTACAAAAACAAACTCGCAGAATAGGCTATCAAATCGATGATAATTCTATCACCGCATGTTGACTGTCACCTGTTTTTAATAAATAAAATTGTTTACTGTCAAAGTGACAGAAAGTTTCAGTGTTTATTTTCTTTCAACGTTCATTATATTCTCTCACCAAATATAACACGTGTTATGATTAATCAACGATGATACCACTCGTTAAAACCTTTAGAAAATTGAACTCGTGCTTCGCACTCGGTCAATTTTCGTCGGTTTTAACTCGGGCTATCACCGATGATAATCATAACACTAGTTATATTATCCCCGATAATAAGCAATGTCAACTTATGATTTTTAGGCAGCAAAATAGGATGTTTTTTGTTGTCTGAAAAGTGGAATTAGCTACCCTACCACCAACTCTTAAAAGTCCATTACGATCAATAAAGGGATTTAAAGCTAGTAAATTGCTTTTAGAATTGATTTGTTTGTGCTTGCATAAGTCTGAGATTTCTTGCTTAAATTCAACTTGTTGGGCTATCTTTATTAACAATTGTAGAGCATTCTTTAGTTCTTGAACGGTTAGATTACCTATAACTCTCAGATTTTTTGTATTGACTGCATTGTTCTTAAAACGCAAACAATATGCTACCACCCTTTGAAGCTTATTCAGTGACGAGAATTTGTCGAAAAGCATGTGAGGTTCAGTTTTGGCTGCCAATACAGTAATCTGACGTCGCCGTTCTGTTAAATAATCAGGAGAATTTTCGATATTCTTATAATCTCCGGGATGGATATGTGGAGAAAAGTTTGCTAGCCATACCGGGCCATGCCACCATGGTTCGGCATTGATTAAATTAAGCGGCCTGACGCCACACGATAGTAAGTCGTCAGGGTTTTGCTTCGAATCAACATGCCTCCATACATATTGTGAAGTAAGATCTTAAATTTCCGCGACGCGGTTACCTACAAATGTTTTTAATAAGTTTGGAGCCGTTTTTATCCAAGCCAAGGTGATTGTTAGGTGATTAAAGCCCAACGTATCTAACTTAGGAAGCCATAAGGGTCCCAATGCCTTGGTACTGTGGTCGGGACATAATTGAAGAATGTTCGTATTGGATGAGTCAGGTAATCCTTCAAGAATTCTTCTGTCGTTAGAGACCCATTTTCGGAGTTCAAAACAGCCTTGTTTGAGAATTTGTGTTACTTGTTCTTTGATAGTAATAACCTCTTCGATGGAATCTGCTCCGCTGAGCAGATTATCGAAGTAAAAGTCACGCAAAATTATCTCCGATGCATGTGGGTACTGATTTATATTATCGTATGCTAATTGACGGAGCGACCTAATTGCTAAAAACGATGCCGCTGAGGTTCCATAGGTGACAGTGTTCAACATGTAATGTGATAGTGGCTCTGAGGGATCCGCCCTCCATACGATGCGTTGTAAATCTCTTTGCTCTGGATCAATAAACACCTGTCGGTACATTTTCGCGACATCTGCTGTTAAAGCGTATTTATGTTGGCGGAACCTAACTAAAATTGAAAAAAGGTCATCTTGAACCGTGGGGCCTATCATTTGAAGATCGTTTATAGAAATACCCGTGCTTGATTTAGCAGATCCGTCAAAAACAACACGTAGCTTGGTGGTGATACTCTCTTGTTTAAAAACACCATGGTGAGGTAAATAATATGTAATAGCAGCTTTGTTTGGAACTTCAATTTTCTCCATGTGGCCTAATCGCTCGTATTCATCCGTAAAAGCTATATACGATTCCCTTAGTTGGGGATTTTTTTGAAGTTTATGTTCAAGTGAATTAAACCGTTTTATTGCTAATTCCTTTGAGTCGCCTAACATTTCAACGGGTTCCTTTAGAGAAATTGAAACGTAAAATCGTCCGTCTTTACCGCGAGACGTTGTGTTTATAAAATTCTCCTCGCAATAATTTTCTTCGCGTGACAATGCCTTTATTGATCGGCATTCCTCCAATTCCCAAAATTTAACTAGCTGGTGCTGAACCTCAATGTTGTCATTAGCAGTACTCAGATTACACTGAGGATTATTGATATGATTAATCTGATAACTGAGAGGACCTGATAGCACCCAACCAAATCTGGTTTTCTGAAGTGTTAATTGACCAACCCCTAGCTCTAACTGACCGACACATATTAAGTTCCAAAATACTTGAGCCCCTATTTTGTTTGAGATATTGAATGTTTCATCCGCAAGCTGGATATTTTCTGGTATTTCCAGGGACCTTGCGTTAAATGAATGATTGGGAAGATTTCCCGTGATTTTTGGAACAATTATACAGGATAAGGAAGATTCGTAACTGTTGAATCTGGATTTAATTGCTACCTCCGTTTTATGAGTCATTTGCGTTGAAATTTGGCCAATACCAGTAACAGCTAAACTAATTTTGGTTTTCTGTAAGCCTAATATATTACACATGTCTTGAGTTATAAAATTTGACTGGCTGCCGCTATCCAGAAGAGCCCTACATTTATAATACGATCCAGAATTACTTACAACTATTACAATTGCAGTGGACAATAGCACTTGTTGATTGTAATCGTTTAAAACGTGATTAATATTGGTGGATGGAACTTGATTAGCTTCAGTAAGAATTGCACTGTTATCTGTTGCTGATGAAATGTTTTGGGCTGCCGTGCTTGGAAATATCTAGGAGTGAGTGATGCTTTCTCCTACAGGATCTGCATCCAGCAGATCTACAATAGAGTGTGGAGTGCGAATTTCTTAAACAATTGTAGCATAATTTATGCGTTTTTACTTAAGCTATTCTTGACTGAACAGGCAGTGATTTCAATCCTTCGCAGTTGTAAATGCTATGGCTCTTTTTGCAATATACGCAGATGGGTTGTTTGTTTGCATTTGACTCGTTGGTAGTTACGAACGTATTAGATGCAGTATGGGTTTGAAATTTAAATGGTTTAGGTTTATTATTATACTTTACTTCATTGCCCTGGCTCATGTTTAATGTTTCTAATAATGCACATCTACCTTTTAGAAATTCCTTTAATTCAGCAATGGTAGGAAATTCCCCGCCTATTTTATATGATTCCCATTCACGCTTTGTAGTCATGTCTAATTTTAAGACTATAAGATAGATTAATAGCCCATCCCATTGATCAATTGGTCTAAAATTTTTAATGATCGTAAATGCTTTGAAATCCCATCTAGAAGTTGGCGTAATAAAACATGTGATTCTTTGGACAAAGTCGGCAAATTGAGTAACGATTTAATATGATTATTAACTGTCAAGCGCTTATTGTTATACCTATCTAATACTGCGTTCCATGCTACTGCATAATTAGCATCGCAAAGCTGCAAGGATTGTATAATCTGACTGGCTTCACCCTTCAATGATGCTTTTAAATAGTGAAATTTTTGTACATTGCTAATGCTGTTATTGTTGTAAATAAGTGAATCAAAGGTGTCACGGAATTCGAGCCAATTGTCGTAGTTGCCTTCAAATGTGGGAAGACTAATAATCCAGTCAATGTGTGCTCAAAAGAGCCCCTAGCGGGAAAGTTCTGGGGTAGTTTTGATTTTTTCTATTTTATATGTTTTTTGTTTAAGTCGACGATAGGCGAACATAGCCGAATAAATGTACTTAATAACAAATTTGTACAATAACATAATTATTAACCTAAATTTATAACGTAATTAAGATAAGACACAGTGATACAATAAATAATTAAATATGTAACCTAAACCCTAACACTATATACATCAATAACATTATAAATATAGGTAATAATAACACATGTACAATGTAGTTACATAACAATAATATAGTAATTTATTTCATACTGTCCGGTAAAAGGGTATTTACCGGACTCATTTGAGTCCGGTAAATGAATTATTACGTTACAAGGCCGGTAAAAAATTTTACCGGACTGAAAATCCAATTTGAGTCCGGTAAAAAATTTTACCGGACTGAAAATCTAATTTGAGTCCGGTAAAAAATTTTACCGGACTGAAAATTTTAAATGCATTTTTTAAAAAAATGAACAATGTGAGGCAGTATGAAATAAAACGCCTTACGTCATACTTCCGGTAAACCATTACAGTAGCTCGTTTCAACATTCGAGACTCGGCTCCTTCGTCGCCTCGTCCCGAAACGTTTTCAACTCGCTACTGTAAACTTGGGTTTACCGGACTTATAACGTAATATACTATTACGTTATAAGTCCTGGAAATGGAATTTTACAGTCGAGTAAGATGTTATGGACAAGGCGACGAAGGAGCCGAGTCCGGAACATCGAAACAAGACTGTAAGACCATTTCCAGGACGTATGATGTAATGCGTTTTATTTCATACTGCAATTATTGGAATATTGGTTTAATTTAAAAAAAAATTATATAAAATAAATTTCCGAATGCAAAATATGGACATCTATGGAGAACGAGTTTCCATGGTAACTGATTACGTACTAAAACGTTGTCCAGGTGATTGATTGTATTTGCGTCCGGTAAAATTTTTTACAGTCACAAGTCTGTAAAATTTTTTACAAGCATACTAGACCGTAAAATCGCATGTTCTGGAATAAAAAGTTTGACGTAAAACTGACAAATGTGACACAGTATGAAATAAATAATTTTACACAATGCAAAAATATAAAAATATTTTAAAAAAATGTATGAGAGCGTAATTATATAGACGTATAAATAAATAAATGTAATGATAAAAATAACAAATATACTAATATAACTTGGACAGAGACTAATCAGTAATGTGACGGATAATCAATGCTTTTAAAAGCGATTGGCTGCAGTTGTTAATATCACAGAATTTAGCAATGTTATTAAAATTATTACACATTACATAAATAGGAGACTTTAAGCGTATATTTCTACGTGCATTTGAACAATAGAAGGTAAGAGAGCTTCGTGTCGAAGAGCGACCTACGTGAAAATTAATGCGTGATAGAAGATACATACTATCTATTTTAGCGTTTAATAGTTTATGTAGGAACACAATACTTATTTGTATTCTTCTTTGTTCTAGTGATTGGAATTGAAATTTTGATAGTAAATACTGTTGCTCAATTCCGATGTTGGGATAAACGCCGTCTACATTAAAGTGAAGAAATTTTAAAAATCGTCTTTGCACGGTTTCTAAGTTATCCTTGTATCGATCATAATAGGGATACTAAACTAAAACACAATACTCCAGCTTAGAACGAATAAGTGCATAATCTAAAGAAGTTAGAGCAAAGGGGTTTGTGAATGATTTACAGTTTCTAGTAATGAAACCAAGCAATCTTGTGGCGGCACTACACACTGAAGTAATTTGATTAGAAAAGCTAAGTTTGCTATCAAAAGTTACACCAAGATCTTTAATAATGTGGCAGCGATTTAGTAAGTTCGAATTACATTCATAGGGAAATATAATGGGATCGCTCTTGCGACTGTATGTAATTACATTACACTTTGATAAGTGTGAATTTCATTAATCTGCCGTTAAAGTAATTGGCAATCTGCATACTTATTAATAACAGAGAATATTTTAAGGTCGTCGGCAAGAAGCAATTTTTTGCAAGATAGTTTTGAAGGCAGATCGTTAACAAATAATAGATATAGAATATGCCCCAAAATGGATCCTTGTGGGACGCCGGAAGAGACCACGAAAGATGGAGAATTGAAGTTATTGTACGAGACATATTGAGAACGATTCATTAAGTATGATCGAAAAAGTGATACTAGAGATTCAGAGAATCCAAAGGCACTTAATTTGCTAAGAACAAGTTGTGATCAGTTTTATCAAAGGCCTTTGAAAAATCTGTATATATCACATCAACTTGCCCATGATTGTCGAGAGCTTCTGATATGTATTCAGTTAAATGAGTCAGATTCGACGTCGTAGATCTGTTCTCCATAAATCCGTGCTGGTAAGGGGAAATAAGGCTACTTATACTAGAATATATACGAGTGTACAGTACCATTTCAAAAACCTTTGAAAAATTAGAAAGGATGCTAATCGGCCGATAGTTAGTTATCAAGGATGGATCACCAGATTTCAAAACCGGGCAAATTCTAGCTTCCTTCCAAACGTTTGGAAATGTTGAAGCCCGTAGAGAAAGATTAAATAAGATAGCTAAAGGTTTTATAAATACTTCGGAGCAGTCTTTAACAATGAAACTAGGAATCTAGGAAACTAGAGATGCTAATATAATACTGGAAATGAATTACTTTATTACAAGACTTTACTACAGTTGTTTAAAGGAAAGTTTCGAAGATTATGCATTACGTTCATGTAGAAGTTTCTAAATTTTATAAGCGTTTATTGAACTAATCTGGCCAATATTGAGTGATAGTGTTTAAGTAAATGAGTTATAGTGTTGAGATTATTCATCTAATTTCATCTAGTTCGCAATCGAAATCCATAAACTAGTGCGCTCGTTTAAGTGCATACTAACTAGGTTTAGTAGTTCCGTACGTTAACGTATTATATTTAGTAAGTCCTTTATATGAGACTGTATTACATGGAAAATTTAGCTTGCATATTGATAAATAAATATCTGAATAATTTTTGTAGCCCTTCTTTTAATTTACAGAAGCTACTATCATATTATCATATTATTCTAATGTTTCCTTTGGTTAAATTTAAAAGTCCATTACGAACGCCCCCTAAATTCTTAGAAGGTATCAAAATAGTATTAGATTTCTATAGAGTCATAAGTTGTCACTATTCTTTCACCATAAGTAATTTTGCTAGAAAAGTTTTGCAGTCCAAACTCAATTTGAACCCTTCGGATTATTTTTTTCTGGAAGCGCTTAGACTTTGGGAACGAAGGCACTTCTTCGTTAAGAGCTGAAAAATGCGTTCATTAAATGTAATAATTTAGCGATTTATATACTCTATCATAGAGATTTTCTTGGAGAATTCGTTGATGGAAATCGGAAAAAGAATCTTTTTTATTTTCATTTATTTCAAGTACATGGCGTATCAACAAACAGGAGAAAAACAGCAATCTTCGTTTAATCTGAAGGTAAGATATTTCTTTAGTATTTATATCCTCTTCATGTTAAGAAAGTTGTAAGTTGCTCTTTATTTTGCAACAATCTAATTTAAACTCGTTTATTGAATTTTTTTGACCTATGGTTTTGGTCTACCCTAAAACGTGGATTGAAGGCCGTCTCCTTAGATAAATTATAACTGAATCGGTTGAATAGCAAATAGATCTGGTTTTCTATAATTGGATAGATTAGAAACCTTCATGGCATTGAAAATAAATTTAAAGATTTGAACCAAATCTCCCAGTGCCCTGTGCAACAAATTATTATCCAAGTATTTATTCAGGCGGCTAGTATTTTTATTGGTTACACAATAGAAAACGTAACTGGTAGTCTTTAAGTTGTTAGAACATAATGTGCAATAAAACATTAAAACATTATTCTGCAATAATAAGGAATAAATTATAACTAATTAAAAATATTTTAATCAATTTAGATAAACTGTAAGTAATACTCCTAGGGGAATAAAGCAAATTAGTTTAAATTATACTTATTTGGTTTTTAAACAATAATATATATTATGTAATTAGGAGATCAAGCGATACTTTAAATCCGAGAAGATATATTATAACGCCGAGGCGATAGCCGAGGAGTTATAACTTCTTCGAGGATTTAAAGAAGCTTGATCTCCGTATTGCATAAGTTGTTTTATTTTATTTCGTATTTCAATCCTAATTTCTCCCTTTTAAAATTCATCCGAATTTATTGTATAATGAAGCAAGTTGCCTTGTCTGTGTCATCATACGCGTAACCAAGAAGATAAAAAGCAGCATGTCACGTGTGGCTGTTATGCAACATCAAATGATTTTTACGTTGCTAACAACAACGGAGATCAAGAACGTCTTGAACTCCGGTGTCATTGACAACGGAGATCAAGTTATACTTTATTTTACTATATAAACAATTGTATGAAATACGAAATGAAATAAAGAATTTAATACTAGTTACACAAGTTTGATCGATGAATATTTATTCAGAAGGCCTGTGAAATATTTTTTATCGCTATTGTTTTATAAAATCTAGTTGCTTGAGAAGTCATAATTGATTAAACAGCCTTTATAAAGTAATGTCAAGCATGGTGAACTATCATCCAAGTGGTCCAGGTTCGACTCCTGGTACGGACAGATCTGGTTAAGGTTTTCTGCAGTTTCTCCTTATCTGTAACACAAATATGGAATTTACGCTGTTCCGTTTCCGTTATTCAGGGTGAACGAACAATCAGTCGCTGGAGATGTCGGAATTCCATAGTATCCGAGACTAGCCCGAAGACGGAGGGAGGGCAGTCGTTAGAGATGTCGGGAGGCACTAGGATTCGAGACTAGTTTGTGGGCAGACCACACGGCGTTCATCCTTATAACTGGTTGTTGCCTACCCAATCCCAGACCTGTCTGGGTAACGGATGACACAATCAGAAAGAAATGTGTGGTAGTCTAGGTGTTTCGTTACGTTTCACCGAAGTGTTTCTCGACGATGACTCTAAAACGTTGCGGAGGGAGCTCTGACGTCAGGGTCTTTTATGGAGCTAAGTATCCCGCTGTCTGACCTAGACAGTAGCCGTTTCGCTACTACTAGGTAGTCCGGTAATGGCTGTCAGTTCCTGAGGGTTCCGATGTACTGACCTATGTTGGGGGAATAGTCCTAATGCTGGACGAGACGCTTGACCCCATATAAAAGAAGACGGGAGGGTGTCGGCGGGTGAGTACGTATTATGTTAATCGCTCCGGTACTAACCTGGTTAGCTAGTAGAGGGTGGATAGGCAACCTCGCTCCGACCAGTGAGTAACTGGGAGCAATTGCTATGCAATTACGCGCTGATTGAGCGTATCTCAATTACTTCCTCCTTAGGGAAGGAACGTGCGGGTATGCTAACACGGGAACCTCACGTAAATCATTCATGTAAATCATGTTCCGTTTGTAAGTCGGCTGCAGCTGCACGTTGGGTCTACGTAATTTCGTCCCCTTCCTCCCGCACAAGATTCATAGCTTTTGGGGCCTGATTTTCAGGTTATGGGTTGTAGCAACTATTATTATTATTTAATAATATTTAAATAAAAAGTTTTGGCCGATGATTTATACCCCGGTTTTTTTATATAAAATAAATGTATGAAAATTATTGTTGTGGTTTTCCTTTCAATTTTTTCATGCTCTGAAATGCTTACGGTTAAGTGGAAAAGCAGCATTCCCGAACCTGACTGCTGAACTTCGCTTATAAATTAACATACTTAATGTTAATGTTATAATATTATATTAAAGAACGAGGTTCATAAGGCAAGATTTATTGCACGAGTCCAAATTTATAAATTTCTAAAGGACGAATGCAATAATGATTTATGAAACGAGTTTTTTATGTTTTTTATTTTTTCTATTTTATTTTCTATTTCGTCTTTTGTTCCCTTTTTAAATAAAAAAATCGCAATTTCAAAATTTAGGAATTTTTGTGGTAGTTGACTACACTGATGTGACATTAGAAAATTCATTGATTGGCACAGAAAATTGAGTGAAGCTTTTGCCAATTTTCTGTTTAGTTTCAATTATGTTACCAACTTTGAAAATGTTGCCCAGGACTATTAAAGCACTCAAATGAGCTATTAACGCACTGTTTTGGGTGCTTTAGCAGTTTTATTATAGACGTAAAATAGAAAAAACACATTATTGTTATTAAAAGATTTTATTGCCATCTTGTCGCAGCAAAACATTAACTAGCTGAGAGTGCTTGACGTGCTAAACAAATTTAAGTTAATGTAAGTATTAAACATGCTATGCTCAGTTGTAAGGCTCTAGAAGCAATTTTTTCAGTGTATCGGCGGATAGACCTAACTATACTTATATCAAATGTTTCCATTAAGAGACAACGTTTACATTTCGTATGAGAACTTTTACTGACTTTAGGAACAACTTTTATTTATGCTATTCTTAATTTACTTATAATCTTTAGTGATTCTTTAATCTTAAACATAATTCCAGGTTTCCTTATTTTTTAACCACCCTGTAAGTTCTATCTTTTCTTTTATTTTCAAAAGAAGCAAAGCTTATTATAATGAATGATTTTTTCTCTAAGAAAATGATGAATTGTAGACAATTATTTTTTCTTTATGTTAATAAGAACGAAAGAATGACTCCAATTGCAAAGTTACATGCGTCGCAGGTTAAGACAAAGGTTTTGCAAAATCAGGGAATTGTTGTAATAGATCATCAGAAACTACAATCTATATTTCTTCGAAAAGTTTTGTGAATCTGATTGTCAACTAAATTTGTTATTTGTATGAAATAGATTGTCAAAGACTTCGTAAACTTTAGAAGATCTCTAATAAATTTTCGATAATAACCGGCTAAACTAAGGAAAAAACTAAAGTTAAGTCGGAAAAGATTCAATTGGAAATCTTCTCTAAGGAATTTGCAGTTGTCAGGTTGAAATATTAAATTATTTAAACACAACCTTTGCAATATTCCAGTTAGTTTAGTTAGTACTACGATTTGCCGAGAAAACTGGTTTAAACAAGAATGTTGTCTTTGTCGGTGCATTTTCTAACCCGGAAGGCTTCAAATGAATTCAAAATGTCCAATAGGAGCAGAAAATGCTGTTTTTGGAATGCCTGTTTAATCGACATCAATTTGCTAAATTTCACTTGCCAAGTCAGCCTCAGCCAATGACCAATTTGAAACTGATTGATTCTCAATGTTTGTGAGCGAAAAAACACTTCTAGACTATAATACTGAGCTTCCTGTAATATATGACAATTTTCCATTTGTTTTTGCAACTAGTATCTTGTTTTTTGGACACAATTAAAAAGGGAGTCACCAAACTGATATCGAAGCATTTAGTGTTATTTAAAAAAAAGATGTTCAAAAATTCAATTAAAAAAATTACCGTTTGGTTTTCGCTCACTCTCTCTCTCTCTCTTCTCCCCTCTACCCCTCTCTTGGGAACCTTTGTTTCAACCATTCAATACAAATGTTAGCAGTTTGATACGTCTTGCTGGAATCACACATGTTCTAAATTATATCATTGAAGTTCTGGCAATACAAATCTCTCCAGCATATGTACATCTTGCAGAATTCACACTTTCCTCAAAGAAATATGGACCATCAATCTTTGAACCACATATTCCAGCTCAAACTGTTTGTTTATAAGGATTATAAATAAAGCAAGAGTAAATTAATAGAGTTGAATAAAAAATTTTGTCTTCTCCGCGAAATATATTTAAAACAATAAATTTTAAAGTTGACTGCAGTTTTGGCTTACTTAATATGAAGTCATTCTCAAAACATTTTTAAACCAAATAAGAAAGGAAGAAGAAACATTTTTTGAGCAATCCATGTTTTGTTATTAGCAAGTTGTAGATGTAGAAGCAACTTGCACTTCTCATGATTTTTACTCAATTTTCTTTAATTATAAACATGATGAGAAAATTTTTAAAAAGATATCAGATTATTCTTTTACCAGATCATGTAGTAGTTTTAATTCTCTTTATAGGTACATATATTTAAACAAGGATTGTTCAAAAAAATGTTTCTTCTTCCTAATACATATTTTGGGTTAATATTGTTTTGAGAATGGTTTAATCTTAAGTAAGCCGAAACTAAAGTCAACTTT
The DNA here is from genome assembly GCA_929113105.1 of Agrypnus murinus. Taxonomy (NCBI): domain Eukaryota; kingdom Metazoa; phylum Arthropoda; class Insecta; order Coleoptera; family Elateridae; genus Agrypnus; species Agrypnus murinus. The sequence goes on from OV816025.1 coordinate 157,719,835, forward strand.
TAAAATTTATTGTGTTTTAAATTATTACGTGGAGAATACTAAAAGCTTCTATTCAACCCCATTTATTAACATTCAACTCCACTAAAAGAAAACAATAGACACTTTCGAAGATTTAATAAAGCGACAAATTATAAGCCATAACCCAGAAGATGCAATGGGTATTAGTTTATTTAAAAACTATAATTTTTCTACTCCTGGTGCCCATTGTATAAGCAATTTACCTGTAACATGGTTTTAAATTGAGATAGAAAGATACGGTTTTCAACAAAATCTTTTAAAAAAATGTTGTTTATGTGGCAAAATATCTAATGATTTTCTAAATTAAATTCTCGATTTTTATTTTCGATATTTTTAAGTATTTCTAACCAAAATATTTTGCTGCAAGGAGGTATTATTTTATAATTTTTAAATCCAAAAACCTGCCCATAAAATGATTAGCAGTTAAACATATTAATTTCCCTTATATACTGATTATATAAAATCTATGAATTTGCTATGCTAATATACTATTTGATGTTCTTCTATTCTGGTACAACAAGATGATGAAGATTTTTTTGAAAAATTGAAGTGTTTTTCTTGATCTTTACTTAATTATGGTGTCTCTAAAAGGTCTGTATAAAACGCTAAGACATATTCCTGAGACCAAAATTGGACGATTTAACCAAACTTACCTCTACCCTAAGGTGCTTAGTCAATGCGCTATCGAATGACAAAGATCTTCAAAAAATTTCTATTTTTCCAAATAACAAAAGTTTGCTTTTCGAGATGGGGATGAAATTTGGGATGTCTGTACTAAAAAATAGTTTTTTGGCAACATTTTTTAAATAGTGGGTGTTACGTAAGTGGTCAAAATTTGATCATCTACATATAAAGAACCTCAATTTTTTTAAAGGTTTGGTCAATATTTTTCTAACTTTTTTCACAGATAGATATTCTAATTTCTAACAGTTTTTGTCTTTTATTCGATCTTGCTATCTAAGTACCATAGTTTAGGCAAAAAAACTTATTTACACTTACTATACACTGCAGCCATACATTATGACTACATTCTGGTTAGAACTTTGCCGAGATATGTTTTCATGCATGATGGGGCACCCCTTCATTTCACATTAATTATCCGCAATATTTAAATCAACAATACCCGAAAAGATGGATCGGTAAAGGAAATCATGTTCTCGTAAACTGGCCACCTCGCTCTCCTGATATGATCTCGATGGATTATTTTTTATGGGGAGCTTTAAAAGCCATGGTCTACTCCAGACCTGTTAATACGGAAGAGGAATCGTGGAGACGAATTCAAAATACAACAGACACACTAAAAGACGATGCTAAAATGATGAAAGAGTACAGTTTAATTCTTTATGTCGTATTAATTTTTGTATGCATGTAAATGGTAGCCATTCTGACCATTTTCTGTGTTTTTTGTTGCATTAAATTTACCTATTAAGATAGTTTTTGTTTTATTAACTTTTCTTTAACGCCAACACACTTTACATTAGATACATTATGGCTGCAGTGTACGGCATGCAAATCTTTCTTGCCGAGACTATGGCAGATATCAAGATCCAATAAGAGACAAGAAATGTTAGAAATTAGAATATCTATCTGTAGAAAAAGTTTGAAAAATATTGACTAAACCATTACAAAATTTTGAGCTTCTTTGCATGCGGACGATCCAATTCTTACCACTTACGTAACACCCACTATTAAAATGATGTTGCCAAAAAAATAATTTTTTTGTACAGACTCACATCCCAAATTTCATCGCCATAGCTAAAGGCAATTGTTTGTTATTTAGAAAAAAAAGACATTTTTTGAAGATCTTTGACGTTCAATAGCACCTTTACGAAGCACGTTTAGATATAGGTAAGCTTAGTTAAATCGTCCTATTTTGGTCTCATGAATATATGATAGTGTCTTGTACAGACCTTTTTTATAAGACAGTCGGTAATATTTAATAACAACTAACATACAGGTACAAATATGGTGAAGCGATAAGACTAGAGAGAAGCGACGAGACTAGCGACGAGATTTGAATATTGCAATGTATTTTGAAAAGAAGTGTATGCTATGGCTATGGCTATGGTGAGGAGGTAAGCAACGCCTTGACACCCGAGGCAGCCATATCAACGCAACTCGATTTAAATTCGAGATTTATTTGCAGCAAGATACGCGCAACAATCTTTGCTTTGACAGTTTGAGGACGGTTGTTTCCACAAGATTCATTTAAATCAATGGAAACGGAACAAATAATTAATTATGTATTGTTGTGGTATGATAAGACCCTTCTTTGTTAACTTTTGTTCGAGCTCACAGCATTAATCTCTATTTGGAGGTTAAAATGTTAAAGTCATTGTTATTTTATTAGTTTATGTCAGTAATAGGTTAGAACTTCAATATCATAGTTTGTCAATGTTGTTAGCTATAAAGTTAGCTATAAATAGCTTTTTTTACATAAAGTTTGCATTAGAATTTCTCTGTAACTATTCGATTATATTTAAAACCAAGGTAAGATTCGGGAACCTTATTCAATGTAACTTGACATAAATATTTAAAATTTGTAAAAATAAAAATTTAAACAAAAGATTTTTAGTAAAATGGAAAACCTTGTGGTAACATTTCCTACATCACTCTGATTACGCATCGTAATAAATTGCTCAGTAATAATGAATGGTAAATAAATGCAAAAAAAGAATTATTAAGTTGTACTTTATTTTATAAGAACATAACAAAAAGAATCTATGACCAAACGAATTAATTTATAATTTTTGTAATGACTTTATCAGCTTCAAATGAAAAATAATGTATTTCCGTAATATTCTTCACTTCTTTTGCAGTTGGCCTTTTTTGCAAATGGCAAATGGGAAAACGTTTTTTGGCCTTAATCTACAAAAGTGCGAAAGACTGATTTTTATCTCTGGATGGGCTTCTTTAAACATGTGATGAGTCTCTTTTAGATTCTGACATAAGTATCTTTTCTGCACAAGTTCTCCAATGCCATCTTCGTTTTTAATTGTCATACAATCTTTCTTATTTGCCGATTGACGACTAATATCAATAGTAGTATAAAACGCCTTGTAGTATAGATCGTTTTCGCAGTTTCCGTCGATCGATTCATATCCGTAAGTTGTTGTTTTTCCTGCCGAGTTTTATTTAAATTCGCTTTAGTTTCCTTCAGCAACTTTTCTAAAATAGTTAGTCTTTGTTGATTATCCTGAGGTAAAGAATCTCTGACCTTTTTAATTACTTTTCCGTACACTTAAAGCCAGCTGGTGCAGCACCTTTTGCTGCAGGGAGTTTGTTTTTTTCAGCATGAAAGTTTCTTTGATATATACGATTTTTCTCTTTTAATTGTATTTTCTATGCATCTTGTTCTTCTTTAGGAAGACACTTGATTTTTTCTGCTTTGTTTTTTCATAATTTTTATTGTGTTTCTTTACCATACTCTTATATTTTTCAACATTATTAGATCTTAATCTGACTCGGTAGACTTTCTAAATTTCTTTACGGGTTTTTCCCATTTTAAAAACAAACTTGTTGCTAGTTTAAGAAAAAAATAGAACGGCATAAAAAATAGATTATCATTAACAATTATTACACTTACAGTCGCAATTCTTTTTATATTATTCACGTAAAGAACAGGGATTTTTACCTCTGTCGTCACTGATTATACTGTACTACTTTGACAAAAACACTTGGAACGAAGGATTTCTAATACATAAAGCCGAACTGATTTCATGACTTGCTAAGTACATAATAGTTATATACCTAAACCAGAAATACACAAAATTAGTATTTATGTACGATCGATCTATAATGACACTATTTTTGCCACCATTTGCGGGCGTAAACGATGTCTTTTACGCCCTAGGGCCAAAAACGTTTTTGGCCCGCTGACGTCATTCGATTGTCAATTTCAACATTTATTTTTTTTTAAATTTTATTCGTTTGTTGACTTGCACATTTATATCTATGGTACAGTTATTACAATTGCTTATATTAAATGTGGAAGGAAGAGCACCATTAATAACATTTTCACTAGAAGACAAAACATTGCTTGTAGACGTTGAACATGCACCAGTATTTTTGCCTATTAAAACTTCTGCCGTCTTTATTTTATTTTGCAATGAGTCCTCAAGGTAGGATTCTGCCACCGTCAATGATTTCCAGCCACCATGCCTTTTAATATTAATCAAATCCGCACCTCCATCAGCCAGAAGTGTAGCGGATGAACGACGAAAGCAGTGTCCTGTATAAGCAGATGTATCAGGCAACTTCAGAAATTTCGCAACTGTTTGGGGAGTCTGACCCAGGGTATTTTTTCCTACAGGCTGCGACGTACATTTTCCATTTTTATAACAGACAAATAATCGACGATGTTCCGTATGTGATGGACGCAAAGACACATATTTCCGAAATATCTGTAGAAAATCCAGGTTTAAATCTTCACTATTGACCACTGTAAATGTTCGATCGATTTTGGTCTTGGTTTTTCTTATTTTTACGATTAGGGCAGATCCTACATCCTCAACATCGTCCAGAGCTAACTGGGTTAACTCATCTCTGCGGCAGGCTCCAAAAATACCCATAATTATTGCCACCTGCAACTATAATATCAAAATTTGTTTGATTTTAAATTAAGTTTTTTGTACCTTTTTCATTAAGAAAAATTCATCTGGGGCTTTGGCGAGAAATTCAGTTATTTGTTCTTTGTTAAGGACTTTTGATTTTTTCGGATGATATCCGTCACTCTGCCTCTTGAGGAAAGCATACAATCGTTTGAACTGACTTATGTCAATATTTTCCTTAGCTGTCAGATTTGCTCTGATCATCGAATAACGCGACCAAAGCGAAGATGGTTTGTACATTTTAGATTGTTCATCGAAATATACTAGCAAAGCATCTTCATTTACGGCCTTTACCTTCTTCACCTCACACCAATTCAAGAATTCACCGTAAATTTTCTCATAAATGCTTCTCGATTTTGGTGGTAACAGGTTCAAAGTGATATTTTTTGCTGCTGCTTCTATATCCAACGTGGAATCATTCACTTTTTCCATACTTTTTTAAGGAAAAATTATCAAACGCTTTCACACTTTCACGAAACAACAGTTTTTTCTGTTTACATTTGTAACCATCACTACCCAAATTTTGTTATGTGTAACTGGTATACAGATTTTCGTCAAGTTTTTAAAATTTTTGCTTCTCTCCTTATTTTTATTAGCAATTTCGATCGTAAATAAAATTTTGTATGAACGCTCGGGCGTAAGCAGCGATGTTGGCCCTTAGCGTGTTGTAGCCCTCGGCACTTCGTGCCTCGTGCTACAAGCTTCACGCCGCGGGCCAAAATCGCCTCTCTTACGCCCTTGATACATAAATAACTATTATTACCCCCTCATAAACAATACGAACCGAAAACACTCATCTGACATCTATCACAACATATCAGTGGCGCATCGTCCAGCTCGGTATTCATTTTTAGGGTAGTTCTTCATAAAATTGCATAAAAGGGAATTGGGGACGCATCTGAATAATGCACTATATCTTTATTCTTCGGTTAGGTTTTATAATAAAGTATTGCATTCTAATTTTAAGTATGACTCGACCAAGTAGTAAAAGATAATCTATACGTCACATTAATGGTAATGCTAAAAACAAATTTTAATTGCACATAAAACAATTGTTTGTCATCACAACTATCCGAAATCTTGAACAAAGGTTTATTTTCCTGCGATTTAAGAGATCTTCTAAACAAGAATAGGAAACTGTGATTTTTCTCTTAGTTTGAAAAACTTTTTGATGGTACCGGTAACGCTTTCTACATGCAAGTCAAGAAATTCCGATATTACCTGTACTTTTACGAATAAATTTATATAAACAAAAAATGTATCACGTTATTGTTGCGACTTCGATTTTCCATGTAATATAACAAAAAAACCAAACTATTGTTTTTATACTTAAGTAATATTACAATTCCTAGGTACTCTTATCTTTTCCTCTTTTATAAATAAGCATGATGACTTTTCTTCATGTTTACTATATGAAATCCATTAAAATCCCACAAAATCTTATTAGAATAATCAATTGTGATTCTTTTTTATGCGTTCTGGCAGTATAAGTAATAAAAAAAACTATCTTCAAAATTCACGATTTTACTAATTGTCGAATCAGAATCACCCATGTACAAAACAGGTAGACTAAACTTTAAAAGCTCAAATGAAATAATATGGAAATTTACTTAATAAGTTCTGGAAATTTACAGCTCACACATTTGTGAAAAAAAATTGCCTCTATGACTAACTAATAAGGGCTTATATTTTATTTATAAACTTTTTAAACATAAAACCATATTCAAAATGTATTTTTCTCAAAATTACATTAGTTATTATTCTACTAGAAGTAACGGTTTTAATACAATTTTAAAAAGCCATTACAAAGTGAATCTGTCAGACGGAACAATTAAAATTCATTTAAAAGCTTAAAAAATTATTTTTCAGCTCTTTTCGCTTATTTTATTAAATTCATATCAACCCAACAAAAAATACCTCCGCATTTTATGAGAAACTTTTTTGTAAGAGTTAGCTTTGACTTTTTCATTAAATGGAAATAAGAAGTCTTTTCGAATGTCAAACCAAAAACGTTATTTTATAACATGAGTTGAAAAATGATCATTAATCATTTATAGTATTGGTAACATGATTAAATGTCAGGATGCAGTAAGTTTTTAATGTTTTATTTATCTACCTTCTGTTGTTGTAAAGCTTGTATCACCTTCATATCATAATGGGTCTTTTCACCACCATATCGCCTGGTCACAAGTTTTCTCGTTCATAAAATATTCTTTCTTATTAAGGGAAGTAACGATATTGAATTATTTAAACGGCGTTACCAGTAGAATGCTCTTTTGTAAAGCTATATATAAAATAGAGTTAAATTGAAAAGTTGAAAATAGACGATAAAGCCTTTGCGCATTAAACCTTACGAAATTGAATACTTCAATTGTATCAAAAATTCTTGTTTTCAATAACAAGGCGACGTCAAAATGAAACTACTATGTTAGTATACTATGTATAGTATACTGTTAGTAACGAAGCGTCTTTAAGCAATGCTTATAAATTTTAGTCGCAATTTTTTCAGTCTATCAAAATACCAGTCTCTTATTAATTACTCTTTGTTCCCACTTGCTTCACTAATATAGTATCGGTAGCAACTTTAAATTTAAATTGAATTATTTAAAAAATTAAAATAATTTAAATTCATATATTTAAGAGAGTACTATTTTTACTTTTTAATGCGTCACTTAGCTCCATTGTTTCATTTTTATAAATAATAAACGAAACAAACGTGGCGCACTCCAAATGTAATAATTTCTAAAAACTAAGACATACAATTCGTTTACCATTTCGTCTTTGGTGGAACATAAAAGACGGTTAAATATATTTTTTTCTGATTATATCACCACTCCTGGTTTTTTGTACATTTTTGAATTTTCCTATCACTATCATTTCAAGTCGCAAGCCCGTTTAGAAAGTCGTTCTCATTTCCAAACAAACATTGTAACATTCTTTCTGTCATTTTATTTTTTTATTAAGTTCCAATAATATTACGATCTTTACCAAATGGAAATAACATAATATATAGCCTTACTTACAATTTAAATAAACATTTGTATTTTTGGGTATCTAGATTATAATGTGAATTGACTATAACTGTATAGTTAATCAATTTATTAGGTTCTTTCGGGTGGGACAAGTCGATGAAAACGTTTTAGCCATTTCACACTTGGACCTTTTAGAAGATCCCTAGCACCAAATGTCTTAACGTCTGGGTGATGGATGACCTTATTATGACTTTATGGGTGATCAATTATGATACCTGGTACTTAAAGCTGTAACTTGTATTGAAGATGGTAACTTTAAAATCTCTGTGTATTACCCGATTTGAAACATACTATGGTGCATGTGACGTGCAGAAAATTTGAATATAAAGTTTATAGAAATAATCTTATTACGGCCCTGTATAATATCGAAATGTTTTGGCTAGATTAGATTTGAATTCATTTCCTACGCTAAATTCGCGTTTATTTCAATATAATTATTTACAGACAGCTGCATCCAAAGTTGTCAACAGTTTACATTGATAGAACTTTCATTTCAATTCTCACAGACAGATTGTTTCTGCAGACAAGATTCTTGATAATTTTGCTAAGCAATAAAGATATTAAGCTTCTTTATAGTTTAAAAGCGCGTGTAGGTCTCATATAAAAATAATTTATTAGTCTGCAATATTTTTTTGTAATATATTGCGGTGATATCAGATCACCTCATTGAAAATTTTATTAACGATAGATCGGAAACGTGAAAACAAATATTTCACATATCAGATTTAAATCAAAAGAAGGACATGCTAAGTGCTAGGCATAATTAATATAAAGGTTACACATAGGGTCACAGTTAGGCTCATCAATATTTAAAATAGAAATCAAGAAATAAAATTTCATGCAAACATAACCTAAATTTCATAGACATTTAAAAGGTTGATTTTTATAAAAAAGGATATCAATCATTTAGATTGCTTTATCATAATACATGTTTATACAACCCAAGTTACATATTGGGATGGGTTTTTCACTTGTAGAGAAGAAGTAATCTTCTTGTTTAAATTTAGAGGCTACGATCTTTAACGTAGGGTAGATTTTTCTATGTTCCAAGAGACCAACTCAGTTTCGCGCTGTCGGTAAACTGAAAACAGATAATTGGGGTCAATCTTGTTATGACTTATATAGTACAATTAGTTTTTAAACTTTGTAATAAAAATTCTGACCATTTTTATTATTGAAGGTTTTAATCTTGTCGTTTTGCTTCATTTTGACGATTATTGACTCTTATCCTATTTTTCTCACCATTGTTTTTATGTAAACACTTGGAGAACTGTATGCTGGAAAATTTGAACTTAAATTGATTTTATTTGAATCAATATTAAAGCTGGAACTTGTAAATGCATTAATTGGTTGATTCGATGTCGTATCGGACTGAGAAATTATATTTGTTATAAATTGTAAAGATGTTCCTGTAGAAAATTTATATGTATTAGTTGTATTTTGTGATCATGCATCTATTTTGTAAAGGATAAACCTGTTTTATTTCAATTTTGTATGTAATTAAGCTATAACGAGATTTGTACATTGTCAATCGTTTCCGTCTGATATCTTTGTTACGATGCATTTCTGGATACAAGTGTATTACTACATTGTTTTAATCCTTGTTTTACTGTACTATGTTTGTACTAAAATCCTGTGTTTATAGAATTAAGATTCATGATAATTAAGAACAGCTGTGCGGGTCAGTGACGTCATAAACTTTGCGTGCTTCGATTTTGTTTTGAAAAAACGTCAGTGCAGGCTTTTGTTTCAACAAAATCTATATAAGTTGGAGCCAAATTTAACAAAGTCAGTCGATAAACAGCTCTCGGCAAAGCTATGCCCGACTCCGGATTAAAAATCTGTAATTTAAAGTGAGGTTAGATGTTTTAACCATATGATTGACGTAAACGTTATGTATAAACAAAGTTTGAATTACAAAGTTGAAGTGTTTACCTGAACATTTTTTAAAAGAAGTTTAAAGAAGATTTTATTGTTGTTCCACAACTATTGGAATTTGAACGAGTTTTAGATAAATTCTGGGAGAATTTATTTTTCTTCATCGATTTACGTATTGACGTTTTAAAAACAAGAAATCAGCTGGCAGGTTTTGTCACAGTGATACCAATTGAAGATTTATTTAAAGGAAACTATTTTTATAGTATACCAGGTTGGTCGTAATAAAAAGGGTTCTTAAATTTGATTGACAACTTACATTTGATTTGTTTAATCTTAATGGTTCTTTTAAGAACTTATTTCCTTTAAAAAAATAAAACAATTCAATTTCTTTTATTTCAATTTATTCTTCATTAAGATAAACATTTTGATTTGGAAACATTTTGATTTGTGTTGGTTTGTTCAAGTGAATGTCTGTAATAGCCCTATGTCAGGCTATTACGACTTTTAACTACATTTGAGCAAGCTTGGGAATCAAATTTTTCCAATGGTCTTATTGTATAATTTTGAACAATTTTTCTATTTATTTCGTTCATTCTAACATTGCTATTTATTTTCCTTTGAACTAAATAAAGTTTATGTGTTTTTAAAATTACTTATGTGTTTAATTGATGCATATACAAGCATCCAGTTTTCTTTCTTTTTGAATTTAGAGTTTAGCAGTGGTTGTCCAGTTTGCAGGAGCCTTAGTGTTTGCAGTATAAGTTTTTCTCCTTTTTCAGGCATAAGAGTTAATAAGAGTCTCATAATTCAAACAATTTATGTTCTATCGAATAACTGAGCTGGCTGATTGGAATAAAGAAAAATATATCGGGTGTATTTTTATTTTAATCCACCGTCTATAATTTATGTTTATTATTGGAACGGTGGGCATTTTATATCTATTATAATATTTATTTAATAATTAAATATCACCGCAATATATTACGTACTGTATTTTAAACTACGAATAAAATTTCATGTGTGAAGTTTACGACTATAGACTTGCGATAGGTTTTGATAAGCACTTCTTAAATGCAAAAATAGAATAAGTGATCCTGCCTTTTTGCTATTTGTAAAAGTTGACATCATTCTAGTTTCGGATAGGTGAATTCGAATAAACCCCTCTTCTAAAAATGTTAAAATTCATAAAAGTTTGCACTCCGAGGGGGCAATCTCCAACGGCTCTCGGAGTCAACGCGTCGGCCTCTGGGCCGATGTTGTGGTTTATTTTCTAAGGTCACAATATTAATATAAAAATTGGTATGAATATTTTCTAAGCATTATTGTAGAGTGTGTCAGTTAAAAAGTAATTTTGGTGAAGAGAATTAGTTTATAATTTCAGTAATGTGGGTCTCCTTAATGACCAATGTCGGGGAAAAGTTTTTTCGTCGTATTCTCGTTTCGTATGATCTAAATTAAAGATTAACTATCAGTTTTAGCGTGTTGAGAATCTAGTTGCGTTTCGGTCTAGCTTTCCGAGTTACTAGAGACCAGTGTTAAGGATCTTTTTTTTGTACACTGCGTTTGTTTAAATAATTAGCTTAAAAGATTCCATGTTACAGCGTTGCGTTTAACTAATAATAAAATGGCGCATTACATTCTCTATGAAGAATTGTTAATAAAAATTCAAGTAACATTCAAGTCAGTCTTTAAGTACCACTCCAGGTAAAGTTAATAATAATAACGAATTTATTCCGTAATGGAGATTATTGCAATTTTCAAAGTATTAACGTAAAATAGTTTTAGTTTAGTTTTAACAATAATGTTTTCCGAATGCTTTAGTTTACAGTTTCAGCAAGATTTTATTTTTGGATTAAGGTTAGTTATTTAGTTTGGGATCCAGAAATTAAGTAATATATAGAAATTATTATTGCATTTAGGAATGATGATTTTATTTAGTATGGTTTCTGTGTAATATATTTTCAACCATTCAATTTACAAACTTCAAATTTAGCAATTATTGATATAGTTCGGCTCAACCAACTGCTGATGTTTATCCTATTATCAATTTTTGATTATTAAAATGATTTTTTCAGATCAATTCTAAGTAAGCTTAAAAGGTTTTCCAAATTTGGGTGACGCCCTCTATCTTTTTTATTTGATCCTAGATCTATTATCTATTCAGAAGCTTTTGTGATTAACACCCACGGCATATGAATATAGTTTGATTTAATAAGATGTCTCGGCCGGAGCAATAAAATCTTTAGCAGTATCGTAACGTAATTAATATGCATTTATGGTTTTGTTTGACTTTAGTTAATGTTTTGAATTAATTTAATTACCGAGTAAAAGTAGAGTTTTATGCTTGCTACAAGCTTTACAGATTTCCCTTTGTATTATGCACTGAAATCTTCTCATCTTCTGAGTATGGAGCATGCTTCCCCACATTTCACGAGAAAATGTCTGGCTGCTGGATATGATTCTAAAATTTGGCAGAAGGGAAGAGATAGTTGAGTTTTGGTTTTGTTAATCAGTCTTTTATGCCAGATCCTATCAAAGGCTTGAGATAAATCTAAGAAGACAGCACAAGAGAAATACATATTGTTTTTTCTGTTACAAGATCAAACCAGGTTTTTTTTTGACTCAGTCATGTTAAAGTTCTTGATTTGTGCTTGGCATGTTTTTCTTTAAATTGTTTAATTTATTGCGGTAACGGTTGAAATACGGTGCTAAGGTAATCTGTAAGGTAAGAATTTCTGGCCCATTATTTATGTGTTGTTCTGATCGGTGGTTCAATATTTTGTCGTCGTTTGATATTTTTGGTTACCTTTCATTAAGAGTAATCAGTTTCTTCTTGGGGGTGCGACTTTTCAGAAAGTATGTGATATCTTGATTCTTATATTTCTCAAGAAAATCCTTAACTTTGTAGCAGCTCTATTTAGCTTTTTTTTGTATCCAGGGGCTTTGGCGATTAGCTAGCGTTTCTTTAATTTTCTTTTGTATTTAATTTATATTTATTTTATGAATTCAGAGCTACAATCAAACTTATTTGGAGTCTACATCTTTGGTATGGCATTCCAGGCAACATTGTATAGTTCGTCTCAAAGTGAATATTATGCGAGCTAAAGATGTTCAATTCTATTTTTATGGGGATTTCGATCACATCTTGCTAATTTTTAGCAATGAGCGATGGCCTTGTTTATCATTCAAACTAAACGGAAGTGTATGTAAAGCCAAGGTTGGAATCAGTTGCCATTAGAATTTTGCAGATAAATTATTTGTGTAATTTTCATTTTATTTTTATTGCTTTATGGACCTCTTATGGAAGAGATTACAATTTTTTCATTCCTACAAAATTTTGTTTTTAACTTAACCCTTTTTTAATTTGTTCCGTTACGTATTTAAGCTGATGTCTTGGTGGCATTTAGTACCTCGTGGATTAATACTTCTCGATTAAAGTGTTGCATTTATTTAAAAGAAAAAAAAAGTTTTTGATATTAAATTAATCGATGAATCGATTAACCGATTAATCGATTACTCATTAAATCGATTGTTTGATGAATCGATTAAATTGATTGATCGATTGATATCGATCTACGAATTATATCTACAATTATTTTCTTCATATAATCAGTCAATCGATGAATCGATCAATAGATCAATCAATTTAATTGATTGCGCAATCAATCGATTTAATGCTTAATCTATTAATTGATTAGTAGAATATGAATATTTGCTTGTTGTTTTGATTGGCAAATAATAATAATATAAAAACACAGCCCCACAATAAGAATATTCTGACCTGGGAACCTGTGTATTCAGGTATTCCGATGTATCTTTCGACGCTGAAACCGAATCCGACCGAATGCTCAGAAAAGCAAATATACCCTCAAAATCTTGTACTAGAGCCAAAAACAACCCCGAAATGAAGTAAAATACTTCTGACAAATGGTGACAATAAATATATACAAAAAAATGGTTGAAAACCGCAAATATTTTGTATTTGGAAATAGACCTCTGGTATATGGCCAAGAACCCTCCTCTCTGAGGGGTTAAACCATCCCAAAATGTATCAAATCCATCTCTTAGAACAAAATACAATAGATATCTACATGCAAAAAATGATTGAAAACTGCAAATGTTTTGTTTTTGGAAATAAACCTCTGGTATATGGCCAAGAACCCTTCTCCCAGAGGGGGTTAACCCCCTTAATGCAACCCCCTTATCCACCCCCTTAATGCAAATAAATACAGGCAAAGAAAATGCATGCTAAAAAATAAATTCAGTAAACCCCTGTTAATCCCTAATAATAGTCTCTCGATTTATGATATCTGTTGCTTTTATTTTCAAACGACCTGCGTAATGGCTGCCTCTTATGTACTTCATTAGTCTGTCGTCTTCTTTTTCATAGACCAGCTGTAATCCACCATCATATGCGCATCCCATATTCCATGATAACGCCGTTGCATTTATTTCATATATCATATCTTGGTGGAACCATTCCTCTTGGTCTTCGTTGTAATCCCCTAAGTTATCTGGAAAGTAGTCAAGGTGAGAATGGAGGTAATGTAACTTGACACTCATATTACAACCTAAGTGCAGCCAGTAGGCAGGTCATTTGAAAATAAAGGGAAGATATATCATAAATCGATAGACTAGAGGATTTACGGAGTTTTATTGAATTTATTTTTTTGCGTGCATTTTCATTGCCTGTATTTATTTGCATGCATTTTCTTTGCCTCTATTTTTTGTATGTATTTTATTTTGCGTGCGTCTATTTATTGTAACCTTGATGTAAGGGGTAGTTATACCCCAATTTGGAGTAGTTATAAAAAATGTCCGAGGAAACCCGACTGACTTAGATGCTACATGTTTTTATTAATAGTACTTTATTTATGAACGGAATCAAATAAATACTATTCTAGTCGTAAAATACATGTCATGACCAAAACGTCAGCCAATACATTAAGTTCCTGTAAATTAAGTTAACCTCCTATGAAGTTTGATAGGAGTGAACGCAAGATAGTTGGCTGGAACAAAACCTACTGTAATATACAATTCTTTCGGCGTCTTAGGCAATACTGAATTATATATTGTTTGTAGGCCATATGGAACACATTTTGATTTAACATTATGCTTTTTTTTATGTATTAGTAATTTTATTGTTCGGGAATACCCGCCGTCCGGGGCAACCCACACTTACCCTACTACTAACGTGACTGAATACAGAAGTTACTATACAAGGGAATATTTTGAAGACATATAAGTAGTATATAGCATTTACCCTTTTTAAACTGTAAACGATAACGAAACAATTAATTTTTCTAATTTTAACATGTAAAGTGTCACTTTTCAAAAATGACTGAAGTATCAAAACATCAATTTTTTGTAAATGATTAGGAAAAGGAAAAATATTTCTCAACTGGTGGTGAAAAATTTATTTCGACGAAACGTAACTACTTGATTTTCTATACAATTAATGAAATTAATAATTTCATCGATTTAATAGACACATTTTTATCAAACTTAGAAAAAAATTTGTATAAAACACGTAGGAAATGCGATTTTGTGTAACTTGTGTGATTCTGTAGGAACTCCATTACACAAAATGAGGCATTTACATGGTCAATATATCAATTAGATATGCAAATATATTTTTTTCATAAACCACGCGGAATTAAAACTATATTACTATACTCGAAATACATTATATTTCATGTACAAATCCGACGTTCCTATTTTACATATTTGTTTTTACCCATGCAAGAGGCGTTTTTCGTAAATAACTACATTCACGTATTTGTATAATACATTATCGAAACATAAAATATGGCGTTTATTTGGTTTGTCGGTTTATCAGAACAACATTGACAATTGTGATATATTGTAATATAAACAAAAATCCTTCTCGGAGTAAATTACAGTATTGTTTTCGTGTTGAAATTGTTTGCATTTAAAATTATGCCTGATTCAGTGTATTAATCGGAACGAACATTTATTCGACTCCGGAAAAATACAATACAATGCAATAGCATGACGAATATATAGTTAGAAAAATAGAAAAGCAATAGAAATACCTATATTCTAAGCTTCATAGGCATCACAGAGATAAGTCCACAAGACGACACAAGAACGATTCAAGTGAATGTATATGAACACCGAAAAGTAGATAGTGTCGAGAATGATATTTAAAATTTGTTTTTATTGACTTGCACACTTTGAGCGATTAACGGTTACTTCTAGTAACTTTGTAAATCATATTACTAGTTGTATTTTGTATTAAAAGTTTGCTATGCGTGTGTATGTGTGCGCGCGCGTTTACTTGCGTGCGCGTGCTCAACATTCCACCTCAACAATCTAGTGTATGCACCGATTCTAATGAATTGTAGCAAAGTTTGCAGACTTGATTAGGCATTGCTGGACTCTACATTAATTACGTGTTTCCATTTTTAATATATTTGAATCTATCCATAAAACAATTGTCTAAAAATCTATAATTAAAATGTAACAGCGAAGCTAGGATAACTAATAGTTAATTCTGTGGAGAGTCTAGATGATTTCTCAGCATTTTCAATACGGTGACTTAAGATCTATTTTAAGGATATTGCATTCTAGTTCGATGAGATCCCCTCCAGCGAAGAGAGCTCCTTAATTATAAGGTATTTGTGCTGTGATGTTACAGAAACTTGAGTGGGCTAGAATGTCAACTGTATAATTTACTTTACATGTCCGAGCACTTTTATTGGTAGTGATATTGCCAGACTCAACATAGGTAGGCTGGGATTTTCTGGAATATAATCGCCCCTCTTCAAATTGTAAAAGCGGAGATGAACATTGCCAATTGCCGGATTTTTTTCTCGATAATGTGGATAACACACGCGTCACTACGAACGCGTTCGCTAGTCGAATTTATCTTGTGACTTGCTCAGTGTAATTCAGAAAGGGAATTACAGACGTTTAGTTTCGTGTTGCATGATTTAATAAACCTTATCGTATTGTTTGTTTTTACGGTTTAAGTTTTTATGTGAGAATTAAGTGTTCTTATATTCAGTTTAGAAGTTATCAGTTTATTATTTTGGTTAATTTAATGCTAATGTGATAAATAATCAACAAACATTAGTTGTGTAATCTGGCCCGTTTTGTTCGACATGCAATAGTAACAAAATAGACAATCAAAAAGTTTATATCTTAGAAAGTGGCAATGATCGTAAAGTTTGAAGTTTTATTTGATGCAGAAAGTTCAGAATTCAACAATACCTGTCCCGTGTTCTTCCAGCAGCAACTTTAATGTGTGGAGGTTTTCTTGTGTTGTTTAAATGAAGACTACTAAGTATTACAGTATCTCTTTGGATTAATGTAGGAAGTAAACCTACCGTATTTTGTTAAACGATTATTCACGAATTTTAAAAAACACTAATATCTGGGTTTGTGTTCTTTATGAACGTAATTATAAAACTGTGTAATTTAAAAAAGTATGTTTACTTAAGTTTCCTTTGTAATTCTTTTTAAATTGCTTTACGTTTCTAACAATAAGAACATATGCATATTTGGCCATATATTAGATTTTGCACTTTATTTACAAATACTTGAGATTTATACACCTGGTCAAATAAATGAGAATTAAAATTAAAGAAATACCTGCAATAGATTGGCTCAACTGCCGTTGAAGTCAATACTTTTAAAAAGCATGAACCAGACTTAGTAGATTGTACACTTTTGGTGGCATCTTCAATAATGTTGTTTATTTATTCTGAAATTAGTGAGCCTTTGTAATTTACACCCACGACACCTAAAACTAATTTAATTAAGTAAGTAGTCTCAACCGGAGATTCATTGCTTGAGTATAATTTTTTATGTTTTAATTATGGGGAATTTCTTTATTATTACAAATTGTCTAGACCAATCGCGGGGCTCTTATTTGTTTATGGTAGTTTTTAATACTACCAGGTGCTGCGTGGGACAAGCACGGCATGAGTTATTTAAATTTGAAATAAATATGTGGGAATCAAAATAAACTCTTACAACTCCTTAGATGATATTTTGGTGTATTGAAATTGTTTGTGATGTAAGTAGACAGATAGTAGTTGAGGAGCTTATGAATGGGGGCTATTGGGCTGTTATTGTTAAGACATAATAATACACCATGTAATAAAGCACTAAATTATATTGTCACAGAATCATCTGGTTTTTTATTTATATATTGATTTAGTAATTAACATTAAGAAAAAAATTAGTTCGTGTAACAAAATATACCTAAAATGTAGAAAATACAAGGAAAGTTTTCCTTGCATCAAAAAGTAATAAAGCCATATTATTTTTTATCAACGAATATTACCCCTAAAAGTGTTTAATTTCCTATTTGAATTCCGTTGTTTGATAAGATTTTCCTGTAAATATCCACACGCCAGGTTTCATTAAAATTGCAAAAATTGAGTGTTCCCTAATGGATGCGTGTTTTCTATTGCTACTTTTTATATTCTTATACGCTATTATTACACACTTTTTTCAACCATCAATATAAATGATTCAAAGTACACGTCAACAACAACAACAGAACAACATTATAAATCTATCAGTTCTAAAGCCATTAGAGTGAGGTTTTCTACTTGATAAAGCACGATACAAGATGCTTTGACACTTGACGAAGCAGAAACTTATTGATGTTTTTCTTCGTATACCAAATAATAAACTCCTTGCGGCATACGGTTATACACTTTCCCTGTGTATAAAATATTTTCAGTACATCTAAGTAACTTTTCAGCTTAACACTCCATTGCATTTCTGATATAAAAATTGCTTTTTACTTATTGAATGAGTTATGGATAATTTTGGCTTGGGGCTTATGAAAACGCGGTAAATTGAAGTAAGTATAGTATGATCGACGTTTTGAAAAATTGTGGTTAATTCGAGTCTGTTTAAAAAATACAATTAACATAAACCAGCATCTTTAAAATACATTTTAAAATATTGAATATTGCTTACAATAAACACTAAAGAAGAATTTGATAACAGTATCAATCTAAAAGAGAATGAATAGTTTTAAAAGGACAGAGCGTCCAGTACAAGTGTAAACTAAAAAGCATAATCTTTAATGTGATAATTTTTATCTTATGAAGGTTATTGCGTGAGTAAAGATTATTGAAATTGTACAAAAAAAACATTTCACCTCAATACAAAGCTGTACGATATTTCAGGTGCGGTGCAAAAGGACTAGAGAGAAGATGCAAAAGTGAGTTATCGTATGATGAACATGTACTCTTCTTGTTAGCCACTATTTTAGATAGGCGGGAGCCAATCTTCTCAAACTATTGAATTTAAGGTTGAATTCAGGTTTCTGAAACTAATGTACAAGGAATTAATAATGCCATCTCATGCTTAATATTGAAGTGTTCACACGAATTATTCTTTTAAATGTCAATACTCTGTGCTTCTCAAATTTACTGATAATAACCTACCTACGTTTTACGCAAGTATTTAGAATAGGAAAATGTCTCTTGGTGTTCCCCTTGCTAGTTCCTCTGCACTTTAATACTTCTGATTCTGTCGATTTGTTACTTGGTGCAAATTCGTTCTGAGGTTAATTGATGAATGAATGAATTAATTAAATTGATTAAATTGATAATATTAATTGATTAATTGATATTATTAATATAGCCGATGATCAGCAGTCAAAGGTGTTCAGTAGGACAGTAAATCAGATGCCTTAAATTTCCCAACTAGAACTTCACCATAAGGTAAGCAATCGAAACAGATTAGTGCTATTCAACATTACAAAAATTTTGAATTCACTTGGAGTCGTAGATCCATGCACTGCATTAGTTAAGATCATTATCCAAAGATTATAGACTCAAAAACTAGATTGAGATCTTGAGATTAAATCGATTACCGCCAGGCATAAAGTTTTAATACAAATGTTGCCATTTATTGATAGATCTCTCGACATATCTTATGTTTAAATTCAATTATTGTGATTGAGTGTAGAGAAGCGTCCATGTATCCACTGTTACCATTGGTAACTGTCCAAGAAAAACCAAAACTGTGTTTTATCTTTTATACTTACTTAATAAACGTAAATGTGTTAAAAATAAAAATAGTTCGTTGCATATTCATATAAATGAATTCTGCAGTGTTACTCGCATATAGTTACGTTCTGCCGCCGAGTCCTTACACTTGTCGGTTTTTCCTGATCCTTCGGAACTATAGCACAGGTAATCTCGATAAGCTTGCATGTTACCACTTTCCGTGGTGGTTATATTAAGTTACTGAATTACGTTTTAGAATGTTTTCTTTAAACGTTTAAAAAACATTTTTAAATTAAAGTTTAAAACTTTTACTAAAATAATCAAGAGATACGAACAGTGCCGTAACGAGGGTATGAAGCGCCTGTGGCAAGTGTCTAACTTGCGCCTCTCCGTAAGCCAATAATGACAAAAAAATTAAAAATTTTAATGTAACAAGTTAAATCTTACTAAATGCAATATAATAAATACTATTAACCTCATCAAAATAAGTTGCCTGTATATACAATAATGTATTGTCAAGGTAATTGCATGAATAAATAATCTATAACCTAAATAAGAACAAAATCTTATTCATATTCAATGACGACAAAATTGCCTACACACTACAGATCGTTCTTGTATGAGCCTGCATTCACATGAGGCGGGAAAAAGTAGCAAGACGTATCCGACGTAACTTTCTCAGCCAATCAGAATGTCGTATCAACGTCATCTGATTTCTCCTTACGTTCTGATTGGCTGAGCATTTTGCCTCATGTTAGGAGTGTGATGCGCCAGCAATAATACGTGTCTCTGTCTAATTGGTCAGGAGACGAAAGCCAGTGACAGTCGGTGTTGATTCATGTAGAGTAGAATGGTCAAGTAAAATAACAACCACGTGAAACTCTCAACCGGGTCGGTATGCTTTGTTTTGCGCCCTAAACCCAGTTGCGCCCGTGGCGGGCGCTTATTCCGCCACGCCCTCATTACAGCACTGGATACGAATGAAGGTGAATTTCAGTGCGTTGTGGAACCATTATTTTAACCGTTCTCTGATAGAAGTTTTGAAGAAAAGAAAATAATAAAGAAAAGTTTTCTCTTTTGTAAATAATATAAAAAAAATAATCAAACAATGTTTTTTTCTGGTTTTTGGTTATTTTAAAGAACCTAAGTATGACAAAAAGTCTTAGTTATGTGGATGCGAAACGAAACACAAAAAAATGGTAAAACAAAATTTTAGTCAACTGGTAATACTGTTCAAATAGTCACGCGTCGCCATTGGTAGCATTCCCAATCAAGTTTTCTTCAAATATTTATAGGATACACAATCGTGGAGATTCACTTTGCTATGGAAGAATGAGGTACTGCAGGTCATATTGACTCCAACAATTTAATTTAACAATTTTAACAATTTTATCCCACATTAAATGATCATTACAAGACGCGTACTGCGTCGCGACTACTTCTACTAACGTCCATATACAAAACATTAGAAGGAAATAGACTGAGTTATTTGTGGTTTTATAAAACTGCAAATGTAGCAAAAAGAAAATATTTATTAGAAAAAAAACTAAATCAACTGGATAGTTAAAGAGTTATAGCATCGATGAAACACGTTAAACTGAACAAATTTGTAATAATTGCGTAAATAAATGGCATTAAAAACAAAACTTGGTTACTATATGTATTAAAACATTTAATTTCTAGACTAACTACATTTAATTTAACCGCATCGAGTACTTACCTCTAATCTATAAACATATAGGTAACTACCCATAATTCTATTTTATGCAAATTTTGTTTAATTAAATAACACTAACGAAATTAAAGTAAAAAGCTGCATTGTCCATCTCAGATCCTCTCAGTTATTAGGTTAATAATCTTTGTCGTATAGTGTCGAATTCTAAATATACATTTGACGTGTGCTAAAGAATTAAAAGCGCCCATATAAGATACTCATACTCATGTCGCTCATTTCTTGTAATAAAATAGTTGGGCAACTGATTTATGCATTACATAGCCCGCGTGCGGGCTTCGGATGAATTCGGATGTTATCGGCTGCCGGTTGTAGTCGAGTGCCCTTCTCTGTTTAATTAGGTAATACACGGTAGGATAAACAAAGAGAAATTGATTATTACAGAAG
Source organism: Agrypnus murinus (assembly GCA_929113105.1). Taxonomy (NCBI): domain Eukaryota; kingdom Metazoa; phylum Arthropoda; class Insecta; order Coleoptera; family Elateridae; genus Agrypnus; species Agrypnus murinus. Next base: position 157,741,493 of record OV816025.1, read on the forward strand.
TTTTCTGCAAAATAGAATAAGGATTACGTTAAGGGCCTGTTATCGCCGCCATTGTTAATAATAGGAAGCTTCAGAAACTATAAACACCTAAAGATGGCGCTACGGTCCGCAAAACGGAATTAATTTCTTTAAAACTAAAATTTGAAAATGTAAATAGGAATATTATTTGATCGCATCGCAGTTCTCTGCTCACAGTGCTGCTAGACATGCGTGAACTTTTAAAATATTTTAAGTTTAACTGAAATTTTTAATTTTTAAATGCTAAGGAATAATTTAAGGTAGTTGAAATCAAAGAGGGGAATAAAACTGCTAAATATTTTTAAAAATATGAGTTATTCTTGCTGGTTTTGAGAAAAAGAAAAGTATTACTGTATTAAAATATTAAAAATATATATTCGTTTTAAGAAATTAATTAGGACTAATTAAAGTAAAATAGTGTATTCAAAAATTAACCGTCACATGCTCTTAAGTAAAGAAAAACAACATTTACTGCGGGAATTTATTAAATAATAGTTAAAAGATTAGGAAAGTTAAATTACTTTTAAATGTCCCGCGAATATTACCACCCAACGCTGTCTGGTGCAGAAAGCGTTCAACTAAAAATGACTGATTTTCGTGCTGCCATATTTAAATTTCCGTGCTGTGTACATCTATTTTATTTCAATCAATACTAAATAAGTAAGCAAAAACATTTATCGATTGTCATAGATTTTGCTATTAAACAGTGTTATAATGACTGTATTATGTTTAGTTTGGTTATTTTTTAGAAATCGTTAATTCTACAAGATTGGCGATGTTCAACTACGATTATAAAATTTATTTTAGATATCTACTTCTTACAAACTATGATCCACACTACCTTAACAGTTTAGCAATCGACATCAAACGTTATCTTCCTAAAAAACGATTATTAAAAGAAAACTGAATGAAAAACGTGAGCTATATTTTGACGCTAATATTTTGCGCCAATAATGCGCCCTTAAGATCAATCCGTTTGAAGCGTGGTCGCGTCCTATGCTCTTAATATATGGACAACTGTCACATACGTTACATACAGGAAGCCAAAACAAATTTTTCGGTTACCATGGACATTCCTTCACCATAGATGTCCATATTTGAAATTCGACTAATAGTTGTCATAGATACTCGTTTTTCATAGATGTCCATATTTTGTATTCAGAAACTTATTTTACATAATTTTTGGAAGTTAAACCAATAATCCAATAATTGTAGTATGAAATAAAACGTATTATGTCATACGTCCGTAAATACGTACGTAAACTTTTACAGTAACTCGTTATAAATTCCAGACTGGGCTTCTGCTATGCCTCGTCCGGAAGCAAAACTCGTTACTATAAACATTGATTTACCCTACTTATAACGTAAATTACTATTATTCATTTTACTTTATTTATATATTTTATTTACATAAGGTACTGCGATGATCACCGGTGCCTTGTATAATTTGTATTATCTAAGGCAACGAAATGTAAACAGGAGTCAGAAAATATTCAAAAACCAACGAGAAAGCATTCATTCTCTGACCTTTAAAAGTAAAAGAATAAAGCATATAACCCACAAATCGTCTTTTACTCCACCCAAACCAAGAAGATGTTACATGTGGTGACCCCGACGTGATCTGCACACGCAACCTTTTGATCTGGAGTCAGATTAATTAATTACACTTGTAGAGTGGGATAGGATTTAACTTTGCGGATCTTCCATCCTACACCGGCCGAGTAGGCAGATATCAGCTAAAACGGGGCTACCCATCCAACTTCTGACCGAATCCGGGATTACCCACACAATCGTCGTGTGGTCGACAACTACGTTACACTACCTGCCCGGTTGCTATGAAAATACTTAAATAAAACATTAAATGATAGTTGCGGTAGACTAATATACACCGATATTGCTTAACAAACATAAAGGCAATAGAAGCAATTTTAAATATAATAGAAAAAAACCTTAAAAAATAACGAAAGAGAATAATTACAAGAGAGGTAGTCGATCATACTTCAGAAAGCGTAATCAATCACAAGAATCAATACACAAAAATACACTGTTATACTCAAAGATTACATGTTCACTATGCGGTGGTTTATTCTAGCTCTCTATTATTGTACTTCTCTCTCCCAAATTAATCTCTTCTGTGATTGCAGGTTGCGTGAAATATTGTACATACTCTTCTCTAGAACGATTAGAAATCGTTCAACACTGGAATTGTACTGTCCACTTCAGGTTTAATTGTAATTACACTCACAATGTTATCTTCATCGGGCTGGACTTACGTAATTCTGTCCAAAAACCATTTACATGGTAGTAGGTTATCCAACACGGGTATTAGCACGACCAGTTGCTCATTATACTGACGTAGTTGCAGATGATAGACTGGTTCGAGCAAACGTTTGAAACTTCTAACGAAAAATAACGATACCGTTGTCGATAAACAATAAACGCCAGCGGATAACTTTAAAATGTTAAATAAACGTTTATAATAAAATAATATGCGGTTTTTGGCTAGAACACACATAACACATCTACTACGATCCTATAGTGATTAATAAAAAGTGGGAAAAGGGGGTTCGTTGAACAGAAAAGGTTAAGAACCGCTGGTTTAGTGTATAAACTACAAGATAAAGTTATTAAAGACACATGATATTTATATAAAAGTAACATCAAATAATAATATAGTTTATGCACAGATGCATTATAATTAGGCTATTATTGCTATACTCGTCTAAACATAACTGTCTCTTTATGGCCCAATGGCTTCTTTATGATCCGACGGACAATAAAGAAACGTCAATTAAACGTCAGAGCTGTATTTGTAGAACTTGATTGGTTCTTAATATAATTTGTAAACTTATCACCAATGAAAATAAGCTGAAATTAAGTATTTTGGAATGGTAACTATAGTAACGTACTTCGTATAAGCACATAAGTATACGCACAGCGTCTTGATGTACCTACGTACTCATTTTATACTACTATAGTTTTACACAATAATAGATTTGAGATGAAAACTTAATCTATGCATAAAATAGTGTATGTATTTCGGGCATAACTTGCTTTTATGGCCCTACAGCCTTTTCCTAGCCCTCGGCTACCACTTCGGGCTAGAAATAACGCTTCTGCCCATAAAAGCTTCTTTATGCCCTTAATACATTAATAACTATAATTATTTGTTAACAAATATTTAATATAGTTAATTATCATATTTTTTATATTTGTTATCTATTGGAACTTTATTGTAAGTTTACTGTATTGGGACGCGCCAATAAATATAGATGGCACTGTATAACACCAAAATGTCTTCAATATGCGGTAGTTGATGACGTAGTTTTTAGCGGTTGTTTTTGCAAAATTGTATTTTAATGGTGATTGTAATTTTGACAGATTAAATTTTGATATTCGTGTTAATGTTTATGATAATTTTAGGTAAATATTTAGATTATATATTTTTTGAAATGTCATTAAAATGCAATTGCCATTCATAGATTCCTCTCAATAATATGTTATGAGACGTCACATTTTAAAGCGGTTTCAATTCTAAGTTCATATTATTAATAAGTAGTATAAAAGTTTATGCATCACTAACAAATACCTGCAACTAGCAGATTACCAACTATCAAACGCAAACAAAGAATTTAATCACTAGTATCTTTATAAAAAGTTGGAAATTGGAAAATAAATAAACAATAATGAAACTGAGTTTATTAATAATAATTGTATTACTAAAAACAAATTAATAGCATAATATTTAATTAAAATAAATAAATATATTCATACTTTCATCTTTGTTTCTAGGTGGACGGGCGACGCCCCCCTGTTCTAAGACAGAGGGAGCTGTCTTTTAATCCAAGAAAATATATGCAAATATAAGTAGTTTACAACTTATATCAATTTCGTATGATGGAAAAGTTTTAAGGGTGTGCACTAAGATTTCAGAGCGCAACTATTTTTATGGCAGTTTAGATAGACAAACTGCTATAAAAGCGCAACCGTCCGACTATCTGGCGCCACAAATAGAATTATTACTTTTCTTTCCTAAATTTCGATGCACAAGGAGGGTCGATATTCACAATTGTAACTATGATGCATCTGGAGATTCCTGCACGTTATAAACAGAGCCAGTCATCCAACATTTATGTTGGGGTATTTTACCCTCTTAAATAATAACTTAAAAGCATAGGTTTATTTTACTGATTTGTTCTCAGAACAGTAATCATATCCAAACCATAGTTGTAAATACTAAACGGTTTTATTATATGGAGTCATATAAAAGTTTTAAAAGTGGTTTTATTTTTAAACCCTAACAATACCCAAAAGTTTTGCATTATTGATCACCAAATAACTTATAGCAGCGCTTTACTTTTCAACTAGAAAACCCGATATATCGTGTGAGTAGTTTCTAAAGGAGGGGAACTCCCCCAACTTTACGCCAAAAAACTTTTAATAAATTGTTTTTAGTCGTAACTGCTTTATGTAACCAATAACAAGTTTTTGTGTATTTTTGTATTCCCTGTTTTTATCTGTTGTAATATTAATAATAACTTTGTGGAGGTAACTAAAATATCGATGTTTTTGTATTGTGTTTTCTTTTTTAGTCCTGTTTTCTGAAAAGGATTAAACGGTTTTTCTAGGCTGCTCTAGCTATTATTGTTATTAGGTCTTGAAATGATACACCTCATCACGGTACTGGTAGGATGTGGTTTATCATGTCAAGTAGGTCATGCAGGTGCAGTTGGCTAGATTAGTATTTATTTTCATAAATTCATAAATAAATAAAAGAATACATGAATGGTTATTATGAGGATTTAATATTGCACATCAGTAAAATTGGACAATATGAGGACATCAGAAAGTATAAAAATGAGATTTATTACAGTAGTATAATAAGGAAAAACTATGTGTAGTAAGACCTAAGCTTCTATGCCTATACTGATCTCTGCTTCTTGCCAGAATGTATTGTTACTGTGAGTTGCAAATCACAAACTGCAAATTGTTTCGTTCTAACTTATTGTTGTGATATAGGGGGAATTGTATTGTTATATGATGTCAACAAAAAAAATATTGTAGGGAATAATAAACCCTCCAACACTTGACAAAAGATGAAAGTTTATAAATTCCAAAACAAATTTGTTATTGTTGAAATTCACAAACACAAAATCATCGTAAAACAGTCCGAAAATATACACAACTAAATATCACTTACGTTTATCATAAGAAAAAATTCTCCGGCTATAATTTTTAAACTGGAAAACAAGTTCCATAAATGCATGAGACAAAATCAGGCGGGTCGCTAATTAATTAATTAGGAAGCTATTTAAATTAAATCTATAAAACATCGGTAATGGACCAGACACAAATAAATACACAAATAAATTTCTTTTTAAACATTTAAATGGATAAATTTTATTTATGAACACACAAAATAAATAAAGATTTAAAATTCACTGGAGAGAAACGAAAACAATCATTAACATCTTAAATTTAAATCAATTAAACAAACGTGAAACAAAATCAATTAAATTTTTGTTGTCAAATAGATTTGACAAAATAAGAATTAAGAGACATTCTATTCTCTTTGCCCTTTTTAATTCTTATCTGATCAATCCATCCATCTTAAACTACTATTTAAAAAAATTAAAAATTGAAAATTATTTTAAATTTTAAAATGATTTGGTGCCACACAAAAAAAGTAATCACCCTAACTTGAAGATTAGCAGATTATTGTTATAGTTGGTAAAATTACCTGTTTATTTGTTGACAAGATGTGCACATTCCATGTCATCGTTCAAATTGATTTTATTTGTGATTTATGAAGATAATTATAATTATTAAAGGTGCAACATGTATCTTTCATGGCGTTAGTACATAAATTAATTCGGTTATTTGCGACAAGATTCCATTATCGTCCTTTAATTCATTCCATTCAAAATAAAATTCAAAAAATTTCTCCAAATAATAATAACAGTTTGAACACCAAATTTAAACACTGCACTTTTGTTTCATTTCACTTTGATTGTTCATTGTAATTATTATTAATTAAATTATTAAGAACTTATAAAAAAATTTAAAACAAGATGACAATTGTCATAACCTTACTTTGTTGACAGTTAAGTGAAGTAAAATTTACCAACATAATCTCAAAATTTTATCAAAATAACTTACAAACTGACATGACTTCTGCGCTGTATGGAAATTCAAGAGAAAGTAACCAAATTTTCGTGCTGTTTTTATAATAATTGGAAAACAATTGCGAATCGCTAGTGATTTTCCTAGTTAGGAACTAGATTAATTTACTAGAAACTAAAGAACATCTTTTCCACCAAAAACCTTTCTAACCAAGAAATTAAATTAATTGTTTAAATAAATGTTATAAAATAAAAGATGAGAATTTTTCCTTTATTTTGATACCTAATATGGCTATCAAAATGCAAACTTAGAGTTACGATTCATTGACAACCATCTTGAATTTTCTTACAAACATTACTTAACAAAAATTCAAATAAAAACACTTTAACATTTTGCTACATCCTTTTCTTATAATAAAATTAATCTTAAGATCATATCAAACAAAAATTACATAAATTTTGACACCAAAATTATAAATATAAACTAAATTATAACATCTAGCAGACCACGCTGAAACGTTACAATTTTGGGATTTCAAAGGCCTAAACCTTATCTATAAAAAGTTCCCCACTTTAACATTCTAGTGTCAAATGGACCCTAGAGCTTGGTTAACAATATTGCAGTAAAATATTTTACTTAGAAATTCAAATAACATTGAAAAATATCCATTTACTATGGAAAATTTTGAATCGTCAAATAAATAAAACATTTTCTTGAAATTCAATAATAAAAACTAAAGTAAAGAAACAAATACATGTGTATACCTTCTTAATTATGCCTTTAATAATTTTCAGGTGAAAACATGCCATAAAATGCCTTCAAAATATCTTAATGTCAAAATATCAACCAACGACAGAAAATCGTTCATCTTAAAATTTGTGAAATTCAAGTGAATAATCGGTCTAAAATTTGCCGCTTTTCATCTCACAGTGATGTAATGTGTATCCTTCATAAAGTGAACTAAATTTAAATAAGTAAAATCTATTTTTTTAATTAGAAATTCAGTCGTCTATTCAGATAGGCAACACATCGTGCATACATGTAATTCGGGATGCCTATATCATAACAGTATGTTCCTTAAAATAATGTACCTGTTAGTGTTTTTCGATTTCTTTAACATTAATATTCTTTAATATTTGAATAATTTATTTTGTCTTTTTTCAGGTAAGAAAAAGCTTCCCTTATCGTTATATACTTACCTTACTGTAAAGGTGAACATTGGAAGAAGAAATAGATCTTATTCCGTAAGTATGTGTTTCATTGATTGTGTTGATTAAAATGAACTTGAGAAATTCAAAAGTTTCTAAAAAAGTACGTATGATAGATGCAAGTCAGTGTTGAGTCTAATAGGATTATATGCAAACTCTTTAGAAATTGACACAACTAGTACTAATCGTGACATCTGTTGAATAAGCACAATAAGAATTGTGACATAATGATGCAGACGCGCACATTCCATTTTTGGTGTTGTTAAAACAACTTAAAACTTTTTAGGAATAGTGTAGTCAAAACACAGTCCCACAATGCGAGAGGGTTCTCTGTGTTTTAGTTGGGAGCGCGGGCAGAAATGACATCTTTCTGATCCTGACCCGTTTAATTATCATTATAGTTTGATTCGTTATTCTTTAATAAATAATTAATTAAGTAAAAACATGTTGAGATAATTTAATATATCTATCAATAGGTATTGTTATTTTTTTATTTGAATTCTAAATGCTACAGTGGCGGCTCCTCATAAAGAGCCATGGGGCCATGGCCCTACCATTACAAATTATGGCAACAATATCACAAATTAATCATTGACAAGTCTTAGTTTTTCAAAAACAAAACGAACAAAAATTTAGTAGAATGTTCCTCATTTATTGCTAAAACTACAGTGAAAATTTCAATCCGATCGACTAAGTCGTTTAAAAGTTATTGCGATTTAAAGTAACTGTAATTTTACATGTGATCTTATGGAGATTCGCTCACATAATAGAATAAAATCACTTCAATTACAGGAAAAAAAGCTACCAAGCGTCCCAAATTTTCCAATTACGTAACTTGAACTCCATAGAACCGATTTTGCATAGTTTTATAAACATTCACTAAACGGTTGTTGAGAAAAGAAATATAAACAAACCGAAAATCTGGTTTTTATTTTTCCATATTATTTGTATATTTGTTATTTTCTATGTCAGTCAAAATTATTAGTAAAAATTCCTATTTTTTTAAATAATATATTCTTTTTTAGCATTGTAACTATTAATTTACTACGTAAAACGAAGATATTCATGAATTTCTAATTTCCCGTACTGTTACCTCCGAGTGCCGGGCCAGTTCTATCTGGCCCGGCACAATGCCTGGTCTTTACGGGTGTCTGGAAGCAAGCGGAAACGATCAGAAATACGCGCGATTTCCAACACGTTCGGGCCAAGCATATGAAGGCACGGCGTTCGTATTTCTTGCCAGTGTTATTACTGTTATTAGTTTTGCGGGGTGCATGCGTTTACGTTTCGTTGACAGTTGTAGTTTTTAAACTTTCATGTACTGTTTTTACTGTATCGAGTTATTGTGTTCTTGAGTGTATTTTTTTGTGTTACCAAAAATGAACAGCATCAGACCAGATGGAATTTTTATTCTCGAGGAAGTTAACACTGTTTATGAATACAGAAAAGAACTGATAGATGTCATGGAAACATTAGAAAACAGTGAACATATTAAGTTTGATTCCACAATTGAACAAGCTGGTGCCTACAAACTTCGACTGCAGAACAAAGGCTTTATTTTTTGGTTAACAGTTTTTCATAAAATAATGCCACATGTGGAAATAATTTTTAAACAATTGCAGAAAAAAAATACCGATTCAGTTAAAGTTAAACAAGATTTACAACATTTTGAAAATGAAATTCAAAAAATACGAGATCAAATGGACCAGATCATTGAAAATATTGATTTAGAGTTTTCATTCAATGAAACACTTCCCCGAAAGAAATCCGCACTCTTGTACCGTTTTCGTTAGAGAAAAAAAGAGAAGCAATTGAAATATGCGATGTTATTATACAACAAATAAGAACTAGATTTAGTTTTACTGGGCATCTGTTAGCAACAAATTTATTTTTATTAGAAAAGTTTGGAGATTACGGCAAAAAATTTCCCGAAAAACATTTTTTCAAGTAGTCGGTGGTTATTTTTTTTGGAAAACAGGTTAAAAACTGAACTTCAGATTATTTACGAAAAAGAAGAACTGCAGTGTGTTTCAGGGACTCTTTCTCTTTTATCATTGATTTCGCAAGAAGAAATGAGTGATACTTTTCAAGAAACGCGTAAACTTTTGGAAGTATTAATAACAACGCCAATGTCAACGGCCGAAGCAGAAAGATGTTTCTCGATGTTAAAGCGAATCAAGACATTTCTACGAAATTCGATGAAAGAAGAGCGATTAAGTGCATTAGGAATGCTATCGGAAGAAAAAGCTTTCATAAATAATATTGAAAATTTCAATCAACAAATTATTGGCCGATTTGCAAATCGAAAATAACGGAGAATGGACTTTAATTATAGTGCCACGTAACTTTTTATTTAAAACTTTAGGTATTTGGCATACGTAACAGTTTTAGTTTATAAGTTTTTAATACTTTAATATTCATGTTTTTGTGTGCGTGCTATTTAAAACTGAATTTGTGCAATTCCGACGAAAATACAAAACTACCTGCCACCTAACTTCAGACTTTGGTGAGATTAATGAAATTTTTACTTTTAATTGAAAAGGGGTGGGGAATATTAGGACGTTGGGCCGAGGTTGGCCCTACCACTCAACATTGGCACGAGCCGCCACTGAAATGCTGCAGTGAAAAGTTCATTTAAAACCTTTATTCTTTTTTATGTTTTGGTTGGACGATCCTGATGGATGGTAATTTGTTTACATACAAAATAACCACATAGTATAAAAGTAATACAGAACTGAAGCGCAAAAAATAAGAACTGTTACTGTTTTACTAAAAACTGCAGTGTAATGTTTAAAAACATAATATGTCGGATTGATTTGGTTATGTTATTATAAGGTAGCTGTGTCCAATTAGTAGGCACAATTTTTATGAGTACTTAACAATAGGTACATATGTTTCTAGAATGTGTGTAGTACACACTGTGTGTACAGTGTCTTTATAGAAAAAATATTATCTAATTAGTAATAATAATCTTAACCACGAAAGTGCAGAAATAAGTTGGAAAAAGCTGTTTTTTCCTTTTTTTATGGTTTAACAAATTCGTATGAATTGTAGATAGTAAAGGAGTAGAGACTAAACTTTAAATTCCAAGAAAGTGTAACTGAAAGATTTGAAGCATATACGATATCACAAAGAATTTTCGCAGCTGTGTTTGTGGTAATTAAAACAATACAACAAAACGGTACGTAGAGTATTTATTGCCGATTTATCTTTTATTACCTGCTACTATGCACGTTTTAGAAACCAAACAGTATTAGTTATCTCCTTGAACATCAAAATATGCATCATGTACATTCTTATTATTCAATTTTAAAACATTGGGCTAAACTTCGATGCTGTTTGTCTCCAAAATTATAGAAGTACGAGAGAAATAATATATATGAATTTTCATTCTTTAATGATTATCTAACCACTGGCAATGTCTGACTATTTCTTAATGGATCACCGTGTATAGCGAGTATGACACTGCCATTGACAATGCCATTGGATCTTTGTAATCCGTGACATAGATTACTAATTTTTCTTGACGTTCGGTCAAATTAATTAACGTTTTCAGTTAGTAAGTTACACAAACCGTTGCGCAAAAAAATATTTGGGCGCAGTTCAGATCTATGAAGCATAGATACAACATATTCTATTGCTATTCTACTTAACCGTAATGATAGCATGAACAATTTTATAATAAAACAAAAAGAAATGCCTGGAGAGAATTAAGCTAAATTTACATTTAAAATTTGTTTTTTTTTCTAAGAGTGTGCAATTAAGTAATATTTATATACATAAGAAAAAAAGGAATATTGCTAAAAGTTTCGTTGTATTATCTGACTTTGCAATAAGGTATGAAGCAGATGGCGCTTAAAAGAACCTAGTGAGAATGCTTTTGATTATAGCGATAGCGATTTCTAAACATTGTAAGGGTATGATTTTTTAAGCAATTGGGTTTTATGGATTGGATGTGAAATACGATTTTGTGTCTTACGTTAATATTGTGAATGTTCTGCCCGAACTTTGTTTTATTGTAAAGGTATGAAGGTTGTTTAGACAATATTATTTTATGAAACAAGACTGCAGCATTTAGAGTTCTTCTATTGTACATGTTAAGCCGACGGTGTCGGCTAGCTTATGACTGATATCTTCAAATTTTCTGATGCCATATATTAGTCGAAGACAAGAGTTCTACATTCTCTGAACTCTTTTGGTATTGTAACTGTCCAGGCAAGAACCACAGTAATTAAAATGTGATAGGACCAGGGAATTACACAATAATATATTGAGCTTTCTATGTAAACAAAATCTATTATTAAAAATTAATTTAAGATTAATGAATGCTTTACGAAGTAGATAAGAAACATGTTTTAACAATCTCAAGTCTTCATCTAAAATTAATCCAAGATTCCTGGCACTATCTTTTAGGGATAAGATTGTCTCGCTAAGGTTGACGTTCATATTATTTTTAATTAAATTTCTGGCTTTACTTTTTCCGAAGACCATGAATATAGATTTCGCAGAATTTATCTTTAGAAAGTGTTGCTCAGAAATCTTTACTAAAGTTTTGATGTCAGCGTTGATTTAGATGCGTCTTCAAAATGCTCAGACTCGAAATCTATCTGTGGTTGTGTATCGTCAGCATAGAGATAATATTTACAGTGTTTACTATATTTTTTTAAATTGCATATATAAAGCGAGTATAGTAATGGTCCTACAATTGAGCCTTGAGGGACCCCGTTTCACTTTGTTTCACCCCTTAAAGTAACTTTTTGAAAGCGGCTGGTAGAGTAAGATTGCAGAAGTTCTAAAGCACTCCTATCCAAACCAATAAACTGCAGGATGCTGATTACCAACCAATAGCGATCGATTTTTAAATTAAATTCATACAAGACGAAGATTTGCAAAAGTGTCACAAAGATTGCGCACTTGATGACTCCAAACGTCGTTTATTTATCATTATAAACACTTTATTAGTATTTAGCCCTTGTTGACACAAATACAAAGACAAGAATTTGTCATTGTTTTACGTGGAGTACCCGTAATCATACATACCCCCCACGTTCCCTTCCAGAAGGAAGTGATTGGGATACGCCCAATTAGCGCGCAAGTTGCATAACCGGCAGTACAGCAATTGCTACCAGATCATCTCACTGGTCGGAGCGAGGTTGCCTATCCACCCTCTACTAGCTAACTCGGGCATAGTGCCGGAGCAGTTGCTCATTGCGCGCTGCTCACCCGCCGGCAATCCCCCCGTCCTCTTTCATACCTAAGTTACCTCGTCCAGCAATAGGACTATTCCCCAACTTAACGCTGTTATTAAGTGGGACCACTGCCCGATCGAATCCAACCTCAATTGTGGCAGCACTTGGTTTTTTAATGGTTTTGCCACCTCGATCTACCAATTTTAGGCTTGGTGGGCCCTCGACAGAGCTTCGTATCCTTAAGTGTAATGGCTTTCAGAGTTTCTCCCAATCACTGTACCCGGCTGCAGTCCTGGTCATAGGGTGGTCGGGATAGCTCCTAAGCACATTTACCTGGCGGCCTGCAGTTTCCCATTGCCCAAAAGCGGGATAACCTCACTTCTATTCTCCGCACTTGAGATTCAGTCAAGCAGCGGGTTCCTTTGGTGACCATAAATGACCTCGGTCAAACAGCGGGTTCCGTGGTGACCATACATGACCCCGGTCATGCAGCGGGTTCCTTGGTGACCATACATGACCCCGGTCATGCAGCGGGTTCCTTGGTGACCATAAATGACCTCGGTCAAACAGCGCGTTCCGTTGGTGATCATAAATGACCTTATCCCAGGCGAGATTTTAATCCGCCCACACCGGTCTCATCTACCAGGGCTCCCCCTGATCGGTCAGAGTTACCGTCGAGAATTCTCACAAATTTCTCTACCACACACTTAACCTGACAGCTTCATCCGTTGCCCATCTAGCAGGATAGGGTAGAAGACAGCCAGTTTTATGGGTGAACGTCGTGTGGTCTCCCGAACACCCAATATACAAAGACAATACACATCGGCAACAAAAACATTTTACGTGAACTATGAATAACATTTTACAAATTAAAAAAATAATAGTTGTTAACATTATCTCCGCCGTAAGTTACATTTACAGAAATATTCCCAGATGAACACTTTCCTTAATTTTTCCACTTACTGGAATTTATTTGCTCCATCAAGCTAGTATTAAACAATTGAAGCTAAATTGACATAAAAATCAAATTGCGTTCTTGGGTAAGATAGACGAATTTTAAATTGCCACTATTTTTACAAAGTATTTTATTGAAACAGCAAACCTATTTTAACATACTTAACTTAGTATATTTCATAACCCAGTTTCATTTGATGTGTACTAAATTTGTTCGAATGTAGTACAGCTTCTTTTTAAATATTTTCCTTAACTTTAATTTAATCTTGGGTGGCCGTATCTTTCTATTTTCGGCAAAATAATATTTATCTGATGTAAATTTATTAAATATGACGTCTTTTTTCCAGCCAAATTCTACTTAACGTTTTCAAATGGTACTATTTAATGTTGCTGTTGTTAAGTGTTGATCTTGGATTTTATTTTATAACTTTTTAAAAATTTAGATACCTATTTTCGGTTTTTATTTATTTAATTTTTTAAATAGGTTTTCGTTTTTTCTGTTCTGTTAAACGTTTTTACACATGCACAAAAACGAATAAATTGCAAAGTTTTAACTAATCTAACTTGACATTTCACTTTGACAGTTCTGAATCTACATCTGATCTTATACATGTTTTTTAATTTAGTCAATAATACTGTAAGAGAATCTATCAGACTCTGTACTAACTTGAATTGTTTAAATTTAACAAATTTCTAAACTTCGAAGTCATTTAAACAACCAAATCTGTCTTGGACTAATAGCTCTCACACGGTACGGTAGGAGAATTTCTGGCGTTTAAGCTGTGTTGGCGCCAAGTGGTAACGGCATTTGTAATTGTCGGCAGCAACAAAGTCGGCTTTAATGAAATCTTCCTTTATAATAATAAGCTGGATTACCATTTACTAGAATTTCTTTAAGTACCGTTAGGTATAGTGAGGTAGGCTTGGACCTTTTAACAAATAGTGTGTTTTCCCAATTTGTATAGTTTCCCCTTCCTTTTTTGTTAAGTTATATATATGTAAGAAGTTTTAGTGAAAAAACTCTTTTTTGTATCGTTGGTTAAATAGCTTGGTAGTAAAACATAAACAGTTAAAATCATTTTAGTGTGTTTTATATTTCTCTTAAAGTTGGGATACGCGTTATTTCACAACACAACAGTAATCATTATCAATACAGTCCACTATATTCGTTAAGAAGGTGTCGCGTGTACCCAACGAGCTGTAATTGGATTAAATTTCACAAACATAAACTTCGAAACACATTTTAAACAACTACCACAGAATTGAGTTAAAAGAACAGCTCGAACCTTTAGTCCGAGACTATTCCAGAATCCTGGTGCGTTCTCGGTAGCTTGTGAAATCTTGTCCCACCGTTCTCCACACGAAAGAAGAAACACGACCACATAATATTTATAAAACGATGGAAGATGTGCATATAAATACTTCTGAAATATAATGTCAGGAACAACTAATAATAAATAAACGAAATTTACGTAAGTCTATTATTCGATGTTTTTTATATCCAACTGAAATGTATCCTCAGTATAGAATGTTTTTTCTCGAGCTATTAAATTTTATTACAAGGGTGAACTGAGACGAAATACATTAACCCAAACTAGCTTAATATTAATTTTATTTATCAAACAAGAAATAAATTCTAAGTACTATGATATGGTTCATTTAATAAATTCCAGACAAATTAATTTGGTTCAACCAAGGAACGCATCGTTACACAGTTCATGTGTTTTCCGACGATGTGTTTCATAGAGATTATAATATCTATGTTAAATAGGCCAATATCATTACGGCTGTCATACGCTAACCGCATTTTAAGTAAGACAATGTTACATTTAAATAATAGCACAAAAGAAATTAAATTTCCACATATTTAACTAAACCTTCGTCTAAATAAACAGCAATAAACTGCGAGAAACAATTAACAATGACATTTCTACTTAAATACTCTCATCTAAAATGCTAATAAAATTTGCCGAACCTTAAAACACCTAACGAAAGGTAATCAAATCAAGCATTCCATGGAACCTTCTAAAAGAACTGAGGCACGTAACTGCTTTAAATTCTAGTTACTCTACAAAACGTGCTTCACACTCGAAACATTTGTACTTGTATTCTGCGAAATGTCCATAAATTTTCTGTGCATACTGAGATTTCCCAAGCGGATGCCTAATCGGTGCAAGATCTCATTGCTTTTCCAATTTTTCTGGAAATATTTCTGTCCATGGATTATTTAAATTTCAAATGAATAACGCCCTACTTGTTATATCTGCTAGAAGTCTAATGCATAATTTAGTTGCAGATGATCTGAGCAAACTGACGTTTTGGTTAGTATTCGTACTTCTTCATAGAAAAATATAATTTATTTAATGTAACAAGCGTAGAGATTTATTAATTTGAAATTTAAATAATCCTTGTCTTTGTAATTTTTCACATCTCTTATTTATTTGAGGTTTATGACATTTTCGTAATCTAAGTGTCTACTAGAAGTTTTTCTATTAAATAGGAAGAATTTTATCTTTGGGTACAAACCAGCTTATTACAAGTTATCGGCTTCAACAAGTAGATGTCGCATTAGTTACTTCATGCAAATCATTTTAATTCTTGGTTTTCTTGAATAGGAAACGGAGATGTGAAATCTCCTCAAAGAGGATTAATAGAGATAAAACAGCTGTTAAGTGATATTGTTTCCGAAATTTAACACATCTCGCATTGCTTTATGAGTTAATAAAAATTAAATTATTTTATTAATACGTTTCTTTTGCTCGAAAAGCTTTGTTTTATTCATGTGGCGATTTTTGAACACGAAAATTATAATAGAATAATACGTGTTTTTAATATTTTGGCATCAACCCTAGTCATAATGAGGTCGTTACGAGTTAATAAATACAAATTTCAATTTATGTCTTAATTATATTTGTAGATCGCGTGTCGGAATGTCGCATAACTGATTCATTTCAAAACTTTCCTATCTTGATCTAGGAAAAACTACCCTTTTCTCGTATGAAAAGAACAGAAAACCAATGAAAACTAATATTTTCTATTGGAATACAAAAAAAGGAAAACGGGTGCAGCTTTGAAATAAGCATTCACGCAAAAAAGCAAAACTGCTATGAAATCAATCAAACATTTTCATATAAATGCAGCTTTTTGAAATATTTACATTCAAACTTATGCATGATTCCATCTTTTTTATGGTGAAATGAATCGGGTGATTCATGTTCGTTTCGGCTTAAAAAGTTGTGCATAAATCATTTCCCAGTTTTTATTTGAAGCGTTATTCCTTGACGTATAAATATGCAAATATGTATCATCAAAAACTTCATACAAACCATGTTTATTTTAGGATTAGTATTACTTCCTGCAGGCTTTTTGCTCTCTAAAAGGATGTTACCTTTGAAATTTGATCTCGTTATGCATCTAACGCTTAATTTTATTTAGACTTAGTTTTCTCACCCTCCTTATCTTTAAAGTTTCTTAAGCGTATGCTCCTACATTGACACAAAAATTGCTCTAAATTTTTATTTAAGGAATCTACACAACTTTAAAGAAAATATTTTGGATATTTATTCACTCCGAGTGCAGTACAAAAACTTTTAATAACTGAAGATTAATTCAGAAATTCTTTTTATAAAATTATACAAATAAAGAAAGAAAAATATTCAGAATTTTAACACCAAGAGGTAGAACGTTCCAAAACGAGGTATTATTAATTAAAATTCAATTATTCGGAAAGGTGTAAGAGTACTTAAAAACATATAGATTAAATAATAATTTAAGAAATTCGCCAATTAGTTTGTGACCGATAATTAAGTTATGAAGGTGATTCACGTCAGAAACTTCGAACTTATTTAAACAGCCACAACTGTCTTAAATTAATAAATGTTACACGGTACGGTAGGAAAATCTCTCAGTCTGTGCTTTACTTGAATTGGTATAATTTCACAAATATTTGAACTTCAAACACATCTTAAACAACTATTATTAACAAGTTATCCATCCAAAATACTTTATAAGATGAATCTCCGATTTCGGAAACTATAATTTCTGAAGTCGTTGAACGTCTCGTCAGTCAAATAACCTAATTATACACGGTATTTCAGAAACCGGGTGCGACAATAAGTCCGTCAATAATATTCTCAGCACCATAAACTCAGGTTCAGATGCACCCACCTCAGTATTTAGATTAGGTAAACCAGATGCCAATCGCAGATTTCCCCGTTTGATCAAATTGGTCTTTACAAATACAAATAATGCCAAGAATGTTCCTAAGAATAAAAATAAATTAAAGAACTCGGATTACTGAAAAATTAAAATCGAAGACGATAAAATACCAAGACAAATGAAATACTTAAAGAAAATTAGACCAACCTTAAATCAACGGCTCGATAATGGAGACAAAACCTGTAACTATTGAGTATCAAAAAGGTATTCCTTATTATACTACCAGTTGTCAAAAAAACTAAATGCCTATTTTGATGATTGGCTTATTATTAGAGCTAAATTCTTAGAGGTTACTGCTTTTATCAAAATTAAAAATCCTCGTTATTCTTAATTTCCGAATCGTGGCTCAATTCGAATATACCAGACTGAATACAGTATCTTTAAAGCTGATCGTTGAGACAGAAACGGTGGCGGATGCTGCATCTATGCAAAATATTTTGAATTCACAAGTTTCCAAATAAATTGTGAAAAGTTTTTTATCTTCCATGAAGATTTATGAAGTTATAATACTCCATTTTTCATCCAAAATATTCAATTTTCCTATAGCTTGCTTTTACAATAGTTCTATTGACAATGACAATCATTTATTTGACAAATTGCATTATTATCTTCTCAAAGTTCTTAGAAAATTCTTCTTTAGAGCAACTAGTCGATAGACCAACACGTTTCCGACAGAACCAGCAACCCTCAACTCTTGACCTTCTTTTAACCACAAACCCAAGTCTACTAACCGATATCGGTATAATATCTCCAATTGGAATATCTAGACACGCTGTCATTTCAACATCATTACAACTCATTAGTTCAACAAATCCTCCAAAAAATTTAACTTGCTTACACAAAAAGACCAATTACGATGCCGTTAACTCTGATAATCTGAAACTCCAACTGGTCAAACCTTCTAGATGTAAATCACCAATGGGAAATATTTGAAAACTTTATATTTAAAATATTTATAAAGATCCTATTTAAATATCTGAAAGATCTCGATCAAAAAAAACCTACTACGTACATACCACGCGAAATATTAACAAACACTGGCTAAATCAAGAAATTCTAGAAAGTGATCCGATTCGAATCAAGAAAGCCCTATAGCAAAAGTCCAAATCTGATAATGATTACGCTATTCATCAAATTTATTCAGACCAGTTATCTGAAATTATTAATAAATCTAAGCAAAATTTTGAAAACAATCTTGCATTTGAAAAAAATAAAAAACCACTCTACAAATAGGTACACTTATTAGACAGTCTTTATCATCTAAAGTCGCAACACTAGCGTTGTTAACTAGATGCTAACATTGGAGAAATAACAAGAAGTAACATAAACACTACAGAAATATTTGCCAGTAAATTTCAAGGATGCTTTACTATAAGAAATGATAAACCTGACAAACTAAATATTGCATTCAAAAGAAACCCTTTAGAATCGTGTAAAATCCAGTTTAATCCAGAAACTGTAAACAATGTCGGCGTTTGGGGGGTGCGAGGTCGGGCGCCGCCCGAGGTGGCTAGGCTTTGGGCCGCCGAAATTAGTAAAATCATTCGATAACAGTAACTTTTTAAAGTTAATAAGGGCGCTCTGAAGGACTCTGCCTGAGGACGCCAAGAGGGCTAAGACCGGCACTAACTGTAAAGAAGACATTAGTAAAATTAAAAATTAATTCATCTCCAGGTTTAGATGATATTATTTCGACAATGGCGCTAAAAAATGCAGCAACTCTAAAAATCTTCCCTTGTTCACTATAATTCAAACTTATTTTCAACTCAAAGTTTACCTGACATTTGGAAACAATCTAGCGTTATACCAATCTATAAAAAATGGAACAAGTTAAATCCTGACACTTTTAGACCAATAAGTTTATTCTCAATTGCCTCCAAAGTCATGGAATCGATAATCAGGGATCCGCTCATGGAATGCAACAGAATCCATACAGGTCAACATGGTTTCGTACCAGGATGCTCGATGCTGACAAATTTGCTTATCTGCATCAATTACTGGACTCTTTCTTTGGACACTAAAAACCCTGTAGATATCATATATATCTAGACTTTTCTAAAACCTTTAACCGAATGCCGCATAATTACAATACAACCTTGAACATAACGGTGTTAGATCTATTTAAATGGATTGAATCTTTCCTACGTAATCTTTAATACGTATACTAAGAGTTATGGAGTTCACCGAGCAAGTGTAGGGCATAAACTGGCTTAAAGACTCCACATTATTATAATCTGTCCAGAGAATGGATACATGTATACCCTATGGGTTCCCCCGTCCACACTCTGGTACAGAAGATTTCAAGGAGTGCTAATTATAATATGAAGAGGCCTTGCACCATATTATTCGGTATATATTGGACAAACACTTTGAAATTTTGACATAAGGTATGAAGAGCACACGAGTGCTTACAGAAATAAACATATTGAAAAATCTAATTACGCCAAACACGTTTTAGAACAGAATCACACAATGACTCCCCAAAATCATATCAAATTCCTACATTGTTTTAATAACAAACGCAAATTAGACGTTTTAGAAGCTTTCAAGATATACAAACACAGACTCGCGGTACGTTTAATAAATGAACAAATCGAGCTCAGTAATTTTTCTTACTGGAAGTGTTAGATATTTAATTCTTATTATTATTATTATTATCTTCATATATCTAGTTATGTATTTTTTTGTATTTACCTTAGCAACGTGTTTGTTTATATTCATATTACCTTTGATAATGACTGTCGAAGCAATTGTCCGGTTATAACTTAATAAATATGGTGAAACTTTTTATTATTCTTTATTTATTTCACAAAAAAATAATAACTACCGCATAATCAATTTAAAACAGCACCACGCATCTTTAGCGTGCGATACGGTCCCTGCCGTATCGAATACTACCTAATAACACAAATTAAATACTCTATTAAGTATAAATTTAACTCTTAATAAAGTAACGCACAGAAGTGTTTTGACAGGTAATTCACGATTGCTGGCTTCTGAAGGAGCTTACGGGCTGATAACTTCACGAGCAGGTCCAACAAATGTCTGAAGCGGAATCGAACTGAATACTCATGTGCGTAATAATAACAGTAATAGTTCAATTATTTTCGTTGTAACATGTTAAAAATCTAGAATTCCTTTTAATGCAATTTAAATGCATTAATGATATAGAATCTTAGTACGGCCCTGTATATTAAATACATTTTTCGTTGGCTTAAAAATTACAGATGATATTTCGAATCAAACAGACTTCGACTTAAGACTTCGTTAATGTAAAATGTCACTTTAAAACGTTCCCACTTATATGGATTTTGTTTTTAGTAATAAAATACGAGATATTAGACGCAAAATATTTCAGAAATTGAATCAAAATTCAAAAGCATTAAATTTAGATTTATGTCTTTTGTCAGCATTTGTTTTCATTCTCGATTAATAGTTTCTCTGAAATTAAATGTGCTAAAAAAACATGCTGCACCAAATGTAAAAATATCAGGTTTCACCGCGATTTCCGGTCGCTGTGAATCCCCATAGAAGGTTCTGGAACGGGCCTACCATTAGTTTAAAATGTCTCAGTGTAATCTGATAGGACATTTAGGGTTTTCTTCTCTTAAGAAATATGAACGCAACAACAATTTCGCACCCCAAACAGTCAGTCATAGATAATCTACCGAACGAGAAGTTTTTAAGTCAAGTCGACAAATTTGACGCGTCTTGAGAATTAAGGAAAGTTAAATAAATACAGTATAGAAGTTCGGTAATGTAAATTCAATACAGTACAAAAGTATAATTATGTGATTAGAAAAGTGTCAAAACAGTTATGCCGTCAGTTGAGTTTTGAGTGTTTACAGTTATTTGTTTATCGTCAAGTTTATTGCAACGATATATGCTAATAATTTATAATACCAAGGTGGTTTTCTGAAGTAATAAATGCAATAAGTAAACCAAAGACTTTATTGTACAGTACAGAAATGTATATGTTTAAAAATAACGCGGTATGAACATGGTAATTTTTTGCGTTGAGGAGAGTTTCTTTTGAAATTATACGGGTTCCTTTATTTCTTAAGGGAATGCTAGTGCAAATGTAAGAATGGCATCACTATTACAAACTTTAGTTCATCAACTTTGGTTATAACTTCTGCATCGACAACCATAACTTCAAAGTTCTACAGTTTTAAAGTTGTGAGGTATTTTGTACCTGATGTTAAGTGAATATAAGCTCCTTTTTTGTGAAAGTGAAGTAGGTGAACTTTAAAAGATTATAACACTTTATCGATTTATCAAGGAGTAACGATTATACTGTATAATAGAAGTAAGTTTGATGTTACAATTTATTTGTACCATAATTTTGTCAATTATATATCCACCCCTTCTCACTAAAGATCCATAAGAGAACATTATTACTATTGTTCTTATGACTTTTATGTGAAACAATTCATTATTTCACCTATGAATAAATGAGAATTTAAATCAATTATTACTGTGATAAAATTGGACCGTTTACTTGTGAAAGTCTTTAAAATATTTTAATTAACCTAATATTAACGTAACTAAACATGACTAGTTATTAAATTCATTCAATATGACCAGTATCCTTATTTTCTTGCGGATACTGAGTTTTCTTAAGGACTTGCAAGCAAATGGCGCCCATATTTTTTATGTCTACAAAAACCTTATTTTCTTTATAATTTATAAGCTATGAAAATTAGTACCTTCGCCTGTGAGATAATTTAAATTGAGTGATCTTAGTCGGAGCATTACAGTACAGTGAGTATTTAGTATTTTAAGTTTTATTGGAATTTTAATTAACGTCAATCGCTTGGCGTATTTTGTATTCAGAATAAGATAGAGTAATTAATTAAAACATAATCGTTACAATTGACAGTCCAAGCGTGGGGCTTCATTTTGTGTTGAACGTTACAATTGGCGCCCATAGTAGGACTTCCTCTTTCAGTCGTTACATTTGGCGCCCAACGCCCCCTTTGTGTTATGAGAAAATTCAGTCGTTACATCTTATGAGTTTAAAAGAAAGCAACTAAACCCTAGGAAAGAGATGCCTGCAATAAACAAACGAATCGCCAGACATGCAATTAGCAAGATGCAATACCGTACCTAATTAGAAGATGGCCTAATGCAAATTATTACAAAGTCGTAACATCCACCGGGAATTAATAGTTTCTGAGTAAAATAACATATAAAAAAAACAAGGAAAATACAAACATTATATAACACTCGCGGGGTGTGAGAATGTGGTTCATAATCTTCAAAACAAGTAGTGCTATAAAATCCCCAAAAGAATCCAAAACAAACTGGATCGATACACCACAAAATCACGACATAACACGCTTAAGCGTCTTCCATACACCATCAACCAAATTAAAAACGTAATTTTACGTAAGTGATGTTACTAGGAGAAACGTAAAGCTACAACGCAATACCAAAGACAAGTACTGATCTCATACCAGAATAAAAATTACCAACAAAATTATACAAAATGTCCACGAAATCAGTGCTGAACAAAGTGCTACGAAATGAGCACGTAACTATACTTCAAATTCGATATGTGAAAAGATTAATGAAAAATTCTATTCAACCATTTAAAAAGCATCATGACGAATCTTTACATAAAGCAAAAATTGATTTCGATTTTTAATTTAAAAGCACATCCAACTTTAAAAGGAAGTAAAAATTCTTTGAAAGTTTATTCACCTCGAGTAAAACACAAGAACTTCTATTTTCCGTTTTCAATACAAAATTCCACTACAGAGTAACCGCTTTCAATTAAAAACATTTCAGCTTCTTCCGTTCCAGTCTTTGTTTCTGCTTTCTACCAAACAAGTAAAGAAGATTGATGGGATCCAAATACGCTGAGCGCAATCTGAAGGTTCACACGGTCAAAAAATCGTATTAAATTGATGATCCCAGTGCTCTCTTTTGGGGGAGATCTTAACCACACTCCCTCACTTATTTTGCTTAATACATGCTCTTAAAACAATTTTCCTTTTGTAAATTCCAGTTTTATAATTTTTTTAATAAAAGATTGGTATTTTTTATATCTTTTTATTAAAATTTCAAATTTAGTTTGATTTAGCCTCCAAAAAGTTTTAATTAATTTCTCGAATGCTTATTTTAGAGAACATGAAAATCTAAAGAAAAAGCTACTGTTTTATTTTTACACCAAATCTGTATGAATTAGAAAGAAGGTAAATAATGAAAGGTAAAATCAACATCAGAAATAAAGGTAAACACTTTCGCAGAGCAGATTTTCTCGTTCTCTTTATAATCTGGGGGTAATCTACAGCTAAATTTAATTTCCCTATACAAATAAATCCTTTTTATTGTAATAAAGAATTAAAAATAAGAGTTAAATTGTTAATTACAGAATATACTGCACTGCTGAATAATTAAAGTATAAATTTTCTAATAAATGGCATATTTCTCATTTAGTGCTCTTTCATTATTCAAACCTAGAAGACCATATTCCGTGTAATTTAACAGAAATTTGTTTAGGGAATAATAAAAAATTGATAAGAATATAATAAAGTGTCTAATTAAGCTATAATGAGTTTCTTTGATTGAGTGAAATTTTATACGGAATTCTTAGAAAGCCGATTTTTATAGGAAGTGTAATTTTTTCCTAAAGTAAAACACGCACTGTAACCTAACATTTTCGAAACCTTTACAAGATTGTCTTTTGTTCCGTTTAAATTGAACAAATAAAGTTAATATCATACTACTAGTTAGTACTAGTAACATTGAATAGTTTTTCTTTCAAAAATCGCTAATAATCTGTTTTTCTTTTTTTTTATTTGATTACTGGTACCAACATCAAAGGTCATGTGGCCGATTCTGGAGCCGAAATTTTTTTTCCGAGATCCAGGCACAATCTCACGTCGCTCCGGATGGCTTTGCTCAGTAAACATCAATTTACTCAATTATAGTAAAGT
This sequence comes from Agrypnus murinus, assembly GCA_929113105.1. Classification (NCBI taxonomy): domain Eukaryota; kingdom Metazoa; phylum Arthropoda; class Insecta; order Coleoptera; family Elateridae; genus Agrypnus; species Agrypnus murinus. The sequence continues at coordinate 157,766,147 of OV816025.1, forward strand.
ATAAAACGAGAACTAGGACACCCGGACCGATTATTATCTGTTTATCGACTTATCACACAAAATACCCATCACCCATCCTAACGAGCCTTGGTCGTACAGTGGAAGAATAAGGCGAGTTCAGTGAGCGTGTACAATTTCATTTACTGTTAGATAGAAAGGGGTGAGGGGGTAGGCAATTTGGTTTTGCTCCTATCTCGGCGATCATAGCAACTATTCTGGTAACGTTGGTCTTTGAGTAAATAGTCCTGACTGGGGCTCTACCAACTCCTTAAGTTTAAAGGTGGGGGGGAATATTACGAAAAAATTGATTGTGCGCCATAAAATCGGAAAATGACAGTACAGCGATGTTTTACTAATCATTTTGAGCTCCAGAAAACTGGGTTTCGTTCTATAGGCAAGGTGTGGGGTTTTGCAAGTTACCGTCGTAAAAATCGGCTAGTCGTTAGCCATAGCGGCCCTGTCCATAGTTGAATCGAAAATATTTCCCATAACCAATCAAATGGTTTTGACACTTCTTTATTTATAATTAATGTACGGACAACTGCTATCATAAATATAAAAGTAAAAGTAAGTTAAATCAGTGTTTTCTTCTTTCAATAACATTTAAAGCATTTGAAAATAACCTGATTTGTAAAATTGTAGCTTTAACAATTATGCTTTTATAATTAAAAATACATAAATATTAAATCATTTAAATAAGTAGAACCTACTTTTATAATAAGTATAGTAGACACGGTCTCTGATGTGGTTTGGTAGCTCAGTCGGTAGAAGCGTACACTGAAACTGTTACCGACGCCGACGCAGGTTTGATTCCAACTGGGAAAATAAAACTCTTTTTAATTTTTTTTAATAAAAGAAAATTTAAAATAATAATTCTCTCTTCAAAAATGTACATTTTCTGCAAAGTTTTAATAATTATTGTTATAAAAATTATAAAATTATAGCGGGATCTTACAACCCACATGTTAGCATGGATAAAAGTATAGGTTAATTTCTACATGCGATTTCTCAAGCAGACATGCAATCTATTTTTTAATTGTTTTACTTAGTCGAAGAAGAAATACTGTACATATCGCCCTCGGAAGACTGAGGCACTCCGTCTTCGCCGTCGTGCCTCACTTCGTCCTCGAGCGATATAGGTATCATATCCACTCATATTGCCTGTGACTTACATGTCCATTACCGAATAGGCAGAAATTTTCGATAAAAAGCAAAACAATCGTGTTGGGGATGTCGTGTTTTAAAGATCGCCATGCTGTAAAATAGGCGAAAATTACATGCCAAATCTTGAAATTATGGTATGTAGTATATCATTAGTTTGTCTAATCAACAGACCGGTTTTGTCCGATTCACTTCTGTTTCGCTCCCACTTCCCCATAACATGCGTGTTCGCCTATTTCTCGAGTATGGAAACACCGCATCGACATTTACTCTCGGACATCGAGCTTTTAGGATACTGCATGACATATTGGTGCACCAACGATCTTCGACCGTTTACAGTTATGGCCAAAAAACACAAGTTTGTTGAGCTTTGGAATATCATGGTATCTCTATTTGCTAAGCTGTAACGACGAAAGTTATACCGGACGGTAGCCCAGTGTATTATCTATAAAAAATCCTGTATGCATCTTCCACGATGGAGCCCCCATCTTCAGGGACAAAAAGTTGCTCAAAGCGAAACGAGTGCAGAAACGGCCTAGTTGTAGAGGGCAGTCAATCTAAACCGTCACCGATTTACCATAACGGCCTTGATAAAGCCGATTCTGTAAAAATATTTCCGACTTTCCAAAACATCAGATCTGAAGATAGCCTAGGCCGGCCCGCTGCATTTCGATTTTCATCCGTTTTAGCACGCCTATTTATCAACATTAAATGAAGTTTAGCATACCGAAAGCTTCTTTGAGACGCCGGCTACATTATATTGGTGACCCTAAAATACAAACTGTTTCGAAAAAGTTTTAGGTTAGCAAAATTGAGAGATTGGTGACTGACAGCTAGGATTTTAAGATTTCATACGATAGAGGGGTGAAAACCGATTGGACCTTTACATTGCGGTGAGGCAGGTATGCTAGCGCAGCTCTTCTTCTTTAATACTGCCCAGTTTTGTTCGAATGGAATAATAAGCAAATAGCGTTTACTGTCTCCAGCCTTACTTTGTAGAACTCCTTAATCATGAAATATAATCAAATTAAAAGATTAATTCAAAGTTTCACAAGTTTTATTAGTATCTTAACCTGACAATACTGTCAATACTGACAATTTATATACTAATAATAAAACTTGTGAAACTTTGAATTAATCTTCTAATTTGATTATATTTAATAAGCAAATACGTTGTGAATTTTCAAAACTACCTCTGCATCGAGCACTTTCCATTGTCCTATGACAAGAGAGCACAGCAAGTTACTCAAGACACAAAAACACATTAAGCGCTTCATGCAGAGTACAACAAGCGTCCTATTTCTTTGAAGATTGACGTCATTGGTTGCCAACATCACTAGGTGTAGGTATATTAGGGTGGTCCATCTTTCGCACCTTTCGAATTTTGATTGTCTCAACCCCTAAAATTGTTCCATTGTAAACAAAAACAACCCCATATTTTTATTTTTGCGTTTACGCATAAAGGACACGTGCCGCGGACACTTGAGCATTGGAAGAGTTTATTACATTTTACATAGGTATTTAATATAATGATATTAAGGTAAGAGCACGTATTAATGTTAAGGTAATAGTTAATGGAGAGAACCGGGAACTGTGAAAATCGCTTCCGAATTTTCTAGAAACTTATTTACAAATTAAAAAAAAGATATAGGTGCCTTACGGCTGTTGCTACTTTTCTCTTTGTCATACTTAAAACATTTCCCCTGAGTCCTCAAGCACTGGCAATATAAGGATCTGTTTGATATCTCCACTTGTAATAATAACGGTGACTAGTCTGTCTTCTTTGGGGTTGTTAATAATAAGAAAAAATAAGCTTTCCATTCCTGTGAATTACAAGTGCTAACAAATCAAATTTTTAAAATTGATTGATAAAATAAATCAATAAAACTTATACAACAGTAGTCGTCTGTAACTGCTATTGGTTATCACTATTTCTGGTATTACAATTATTTATCATTGTTGGTCTACCTGAAATGTATTTCTAAAGTTGTTCATTGGAAGAGGGCAGAGTTTACATGGAATAAGAAATTATTCTAATACCTTTTAACACAAAAATGACTATCATCACCTTTAAAGGCCTTCTTACAAGGTTAGTTGTAATGTTTGCTATTGATCAAAGTATTGATTCTGTTAGTTCTTATTCTTACCTGCCGAACAAATACAATGTTTGTAGTAAACATACTCTTTCCTTCCCTGACCACATTCACATTCACCAATTGGTGTAGGTAGTACAAATAATTATACAGTTTCAAGACTGAGATTTTTGTTTTATGGAGAAATTTCTTTTTCGCGAACTTGCGCTGGTTTTCGGTGACCCTGCAATTACGGAAGATAACCTCAACCACTGCTAAAAACTAAAGTGGGATTTCTCAACCGCTTTTTGAAAACAACATGCCAAGTAAGATAAATGAAAATTAGAAAGGACTAAAGCAAAAAGGCCAAACAATTTCCTTTCTGAAAAGCCTGGGTCCGTGTACTGTATCACTGAAACAAAGCAAATAAAGTTAGTTCGTTCACGCTGACATTTATTGATGCTACTTCTGCTGATTAAATAATCTGTTGCAAATTTTCCTCGCTAGAAATGCACTTAGTACTTTTAACTATTGAAACATTTACATTTACAACATTTACCACAGCTACTTGTCGCTATCAATGTTAATTCCACGAACAAATATATAGTGGATTGACATCCATGGATTAAGATTCACGCATTCAAATATGACTGACGAGTCTAGGTGAAGACTAAACTAATTTTTGTAACCATATACTCAACAATTTTACACTTATGTATTTTTATTCTACATTTAAAAGGTTCAAGACTAAGATCATATTTGTTTAATTATAATGTGGGTGTACATTAGGGCATCCATTCCCGGGATCCCGAGTAATTTTCAATCCCGTTCATCCTGGAATTATAGACATTAAATCCCGGGATTCTAAAAATTCAATTTCGATTGGCATTTAAACATGGCAACCATGCTAACTCAGCGATTGGTGATTTATTATTATTATTAGTTATTTAAAAGGCGATAATTTCCCTATTTGTGCAATACTATTTCGTTCTATAGAGAGGTAATAAAACACTGAAAATATTTCTAAAGATACTCACTCAAAAAACAGAGAAAAAAAAATGATGAAGATGAGGATGTTAGTATTGCCGATTCTAGACGCACAATATTTGAAAACACCCACGAACAAAGTCTTGAAAAAAGCTACATAAAACTCTAAATGAGAGTATGGTGTAAACTCCATTAACAAACAAAATTTGAATGATAAGGGGGGAAAAGGGTGGATTTCGTGAACAAAACTCGCAAATGGTATATAATTTTTTAATAGCCATACCCCCACCTATCAGTGTAAGACCCGAGAGGGGCATGCTTACAGCCAGAAACATTTCGCGAAAATCCGTTCTAGTTTAGCAGACGTCTTGGATGAACTGGTGTTTTTGTTTTTTTTTAATAATTTGTTTCTATTTCGTTTTTTACATTTTTTGAATAATGATGATCTTATATTTTCTTATAATTAAATATGTAAATTCTTAAATATTGTTTTCTGTGTGTGTGTGTGTTCAAAAGAGATTTGTTTGAATACTGGAAATGGTAAAATTTCATTTTTTAAAGTTAAAATGTCAAACTTATTTACGCTGTAAATTTGAAAATCAAATGCAGAGTTAGAATTTCCAGTGTCGCCAACTGTCAAACTACTTAACAAATTATTGTTTTAATTGTTACAAATTAACGCAAATAGAAAATAGTATATTAAAGTATTAGTTACATAAGACACGTTTTTAGCGCACGCGCTCAAGTTTAGAAAACGACAATATTAGGGAAATTTTGTCAAGTTTTTGGGGAGTTGGCAACACTGAAAATTCTAATTCTGCATTTGTTTTTCCAATTTACAACGTAAATAAGTTTGACGTTTTAAGAACAATTATTCTATAGTGATATCAACTTTTAAAAATAAAATGTTATTGATTGCAGTATTTTTTTGAAAACGCAAATAGAAAAAATAGTATTAAAGTATTCGTTTCATAAGACATTTTAGTGCACTTGTCCGTTAGAAAACTTCGCGCTTAGCGGATCGTCTTCTAAACTTCTAAACTAGACGCGTGCGATGAAAACGTGTTTTATGAAACTAATACGTTAATATACTATTTTGAGTTTTATTTTAAACATTTTGCATATACAATCCTGGGATTGATCCCGGCATTCTGGGATCCGAAAATTTCAATCTCGAAATACCGGGATTGAAAATATGTTTCGGGATTGGCTGCACTAGTGTACATAATACTTAAGTAAAAAATTATCAATAGTAATATTTATTAGTGCATCGAAAATTATCGATAATCTTTGGGAAATATGCACAAATGCGAATTACATTACCAAAAAAGCACAAGTGAAGGTTTGTCGGAAATTATTTATAATTTTCAATGCAGATATTATATTTTATAGAGAAATCTCATAAATTGAAACAAGAAGTGTTGTTCCAGCGTTCAAAAATCAACATTATTTTAGAAACTTAATAGTTATATTCAATTCAGAGTAATTCAATTCTGTTGAATCTGGATTGGTTAAAACAAATTAATTTCTAAAATGTGATTGGTTGTTTACGTGAGTTTAACTGATCTGTGAAATATTCTCAGTTTCTTTTGTAAAAGGCTCTTGTGTCTTTCAAGCTGTCTAAATACTTTTGTAGGTTATTATTATGTAGGTTATTATGACGTATTGGTAAGTAACACTACTCTTATGCGTAAATTAGTTTCATAAAGCTTTGTTATACTGTCACTTAAAATTACTGTTTTGCACAAGTTCTGGAAAAAAACATTCAAAACAGTTTTCAACAAATCCTTTCGCCTTCTCTAATTTAAATTCTACAGCACAAATCCAACAAGCTGCTTGGATAAAGTGTTTATTGTTGTTTTGGGGATATTTCTGCGGACGTATTATTACTCAAAGGAGTCGTTATGTGCCTAGAGAGAATTCGCAGTAGTATCCATTTTGTAGAGATTTGTAAAAAAATATTGTTTGTGTATATTCGTGTTGTATAAGAATTTACTGCAAATAGCTTTTCATTGTTATCATTTTAAGATTCTATATTGTGGCTCGAGTTTTTGTGTAGTGGTGGTTTAGTTTTTAAATCCTCAAGTGTTTATGTTACATACTTAAAACTTCAAAGAAAATTTTAAAAAGAAAATAACTTTTTATTATCTGTGTAGTAAAGGAAAGCATTGTCGACGAATGTAATAGAACATTGCAATAGAACGAAGTTGCCATATAATAAAGGTGTTGACTGAGTCATATAGCAACAATTTGTAAAATCACTTGAAAGTGTTGTTCACTGAAGCAGAATTATTGAAAGGTATTGTTTCGTACAGTTTGCGCTACGGTAGGGTGTTATCAATTAAACTACAGGACAATCGTCCAACGAAAACTGACCGTGACCAACACCCGCTCAAACCGAACGGGAATAATTAAATTCAGGTTAAACGTAGATTCGAGGGATAACAGCGAAACGATTCAGTTACAAGAAGTAACTTTTTATCGTATCTATGCGCTTGTATTAAAACAAAACTAGGGAAACCTCGTCAAGCCATAACGAACAAAAGGCTAATTTATTGAAGGGTTTCCTTAACAACGTTCTTTGTGTGATAACAATCCTTCGGGTTTCCAAGAGTAATTATTTAATAGTAACATTTATTAAATAAACGCAATCGAACAAAAACAGTTGCAAATACTAAGCTTACCATGCTCAGACGAACTTTTAATAATAATAATAATAATAATAATAATAATAATAATAAAATTTTGAACGCGTTATACACCCCCTTGCCCCTCCAACATCAATCACGACTTATCCCATCTTCCTCCTTTAGTTACCCCCATCTTACTGCTTTTTCCGACTTGTCCCTCCGACTTATCTCTTACTTAACTTACCCCCCTCTACCGGCTTACCCCCCCCCCGACGACTTATCACTCACTCGGACTCATTCCCCCGACTTATTCTTATCATAAAATTCTGCATTGAATTCATATATAATATATGTATACTTAACATACCGGCTTTCGAAACTTTGAAAATTTAACAATTTCGAAAGAACGAACGCACAGAGACAGGCAGAAATATCAAATTTTGTGAAATGCTGCAAATGTTGTGAAACTCGCCTGAGAACTTTTGGTGGCATAGTCAGCAGGTATAGGGAGGATGTTTAGTACCAAAACGTGACGAAGCAATCGGCCTTGGGAATATTGAAATGCATCAATTACAGATATTGCTTAAAAATTTAAATAACTAAAAAATCACAAAACTAAAACTCCACAGATCAAAAAAAGGACGGTTTTAAAAATATAAAAGTTAAATAAAAATAAAAAGTAAGTAGTGTTGACTAATACCTAGATTAGTAATCGTGAGTGGTTCTAAAATTTACCACCGTAGAAAGTGAGAGCTCGCCCCAAGTGAATGTCCGATTCACGCGTCACGCCGATAAATTAAAAATATATAAAAAATTAAATAGTGTTGACTAATCTACACAGCGAAAGCTTCAATATAAAAAAAATAAGCCTTGTGTTTTAAATATATATAGATAGATAGATAGATAGATAGATACTTTATTCATTGCCAGAGGCGTAGAATTATAATACAAAAACAATAATTAATTAGTCATGTAAATAATAAAAATATAGGTATATATAATAAAATGTAAAATGTAAATATGGTAAAACATGCACATTAAAACAATTTACATATACAAATAAAATTAAATATGAATATAACATAAAATATAACAAATATAATTAACAACAAACACAGTATTTAAATGTAATTATCGTTGGTGGTTGGCTTAGACGATCATGGAAATTACTAGCAAAATTTAGTTTTATTGAGATTATGCAGTATAGAATTCTTCAAGAGTATAAAAACAATTTTCAATTAAATAACGTTTCAGTGATATTTTGAATTTTTTAATAGTGTCTATATCTTTAATTGCTGAAGGCAGTTTATTGTATATTTTCACCGAATTAAACAAAAAAGATCTATAGTATATTGAGCTTTTAGCACTACGAGCCCGTAGGGGATCGGCCCTTATATTGTAAGTATGAAGGTTGGAACCCTTTTGAAAAGTACTAATGTTGTTGTACACAAATAAAGCCGTTTCGAAAATAAATAAATTAATAATTGTCATAATATGTTGTCTTTGAAATACCGGTCTGCAGCTGTTTGATAGATTAAAAATTATTCGAAGGGCTTTTTTCTGTAGTTTTAAAATGTTAGTTAAGAATATTGAATTTCCCCAAAACACTATCCCATATCTAATAGTAGATTCAAAGTAAGCAAAATAAACTGTACGTAGAGTAGCAAATTCACAAATAGTTTTCAATCGTCTGAAGCAGAATAGGGCTTTCTGAAGTTTTAATGTAATTTCTTCGACGTGTTTTTTCCAATGAAATTTCCGATCAACAAGTACACCCACAAATTTACTCTCCTCAACTGTACTAAGCTTTATATTATTTAAATTCAGGAGGTACGATAAGTACTCACTATCTCCGTCGTTTAAATATGTCATTAAACAAGTTTTGTCGATGTTGATCAGTAGATGGCTAGCATTGAACCAGTCTTGTACATTACGGAGTACCCCAGCTATGTTACCCGCGAGATCCCCAACGCTACTACCATTAACATTTATACTGGTGTCGTCTGCGTACATGGTTACAGCAGCGTTTGTGCTAAACGGAAGATCATTTACGTAAATAACAAACAGCAGGGGTCCTAATATTGATCCTTGAGGCACTCCGTAACGGACATCAGTTAATGATGAGCAGTATCTTACCAATTGACCACCGCGACTCAAATGGCTAATTTCAACTTTCTGTTGCCGTCCTGTTAAATATGATTTGAGAAGAGATAGAGCAATGCCACGTATTCCGTAGTATTCTAATTTTTCTAATAAAATATTATGATCTACTAAATCGAAGGCCTTCGACAAATCGCAATTTAGACTAACTATAAATTTATTACTGTTTAAACAGTGAAGTACGTTGCTTAAAATACTATGTAATGCAGTAGATGTAGATCTTCCGTGCATAAATCCATGCTGATTTTCGCAAAAAAAATTACTTGTTTGGAAAAAATCAGTTACTCTAATTTTTATTATCGTTTCAAAAATCTTTGATAATGCAGGCAATATGGATATCGGTCTATAATTTTGTACATCTTTCTTGTCGTTTTTCTTGTGAAGTGGAATAATTTTTGATACTTTAAACTGTTCAGGGAAATAGCCAGAGTCGAAACAGCAATTAATTAAATAAGATAGTACTACAGATATACTTGTGGCACATAGTTTAATGGTTTGAACAGGAATACCGTCGACACCAACAGCGGTTGTATTTTTTAATTGACTAATTACTTGTAAAACTTCTTGCGAAGTGGTTGGAGAAAAGAACATAGAATTATTATTGTTGATTTTTAATAAACGGAGTTTTTCAATAGCGCTATTGTTATTAATATTAGACATTGTATTTTTTATTATTAAGTTATCAGGTATATTAGTGAAATAATTGTTAAATGTATTTGAAACAACGTTTGGATCATCAGTGTCGGCATCATTAATTTTTAATGTTATATTGCTATGTACAGGTGGAGATTTATTTATTTCTTGATTAATTACTTGCCAAGTTGATTTAATAATGTTGCTTGAGTGCGAAATTATAGAATTTACATGCATTTTTTTGGCTTTTTTGCAAACATTTTTTAGAATGAAACTGTATTTTAAGTAATATGTTTGTAATACGTCATTAGGGAAAAATTTTAGAATTTCGTGTAACTCTCTCTTTGTTTTTGAGGATTTTCTGATACCAGTAGTTATCCAACTTTTGTGTTTTTTTGACGAAGATCGAATTAAAGGATAAGCACTATTAAACGCATCTGAAAGCATCTTATAGAACATATTTATTTTTTGTTCGATTTCAACATTAGTGTATAAACTTTCCCAATTGATATTTTGTATTAAATTGAAAAATTTCTTATTATTTACGGAGTTGTACTTCCTAACTAATTTGGATACTGTTTTGTTAGAACTTTTAGAAAATGGAATTGTTGAAAGTTGAACATTGTGATCTGAAAAATATATGTTGGTGTTAAGGGTTCGCATACCATCCACCATATCAACCGGTAACAAAAAATTGTCAATACACGACTTGGAAGTAGAAGTGACCCTCGTAGCAGTGTAAATTGTGGGGGTCAAGTTGAATGAAAGTAAAAGATCTAAAAAATCTCGTTTGTTCGCCGAATCTTGAAGAAGATCTACATTAAAATCACCACAAATAACCAGTTGATGACAACTACTATGATATTGCAAAATAGATTCAAGCTTTTCTAGAAAGTTTGTAAAATTACTCTTAGGAGTTCTATAAATGCAAATTATTGTTAAGTTATACTCATCTAAACGCAGCGCGCAACATTCAAATTCTAATTCCTTACATAACTGAAAGTGCTTATCTATAATTGAAAACTTTATATTATCTTTAATAAATATAAGTACGCCACCACGCTTATGGCTAGATCTGCAAAAATACGTAGCTATTATATATCCTGGAAGAGAAAGACAAGAACACTCTACCGAAGACATCCAATGTTCAGAAACACAGATTACTCCAACGTTTTTAAAGTTTTTCAAAAATATTTCGATGTCTAAAAGTTTACTTGATATACCCTGTATATTTACATTCATTAAAGTTAACATATTTGAATTAAGTCTAAAAAAGACGAGAAATGTGAAATACTCAGTTGTTCCGGTGGATTATCTATATTCGTAAAACTAGTTGTGGAAACGTCCATTGAATGAATTTGATTATGTTGATGTCTTTCTTGTAACGTAGATAAATCAGTTATTGTTTCCATATCTTCAGAGGTGTCAGTCACAATTAATTCATTAACATACACATATTTGGGAGTTTTTTCGCTTAAGAGTTTATTCTTTGCGGACAAATCGATTAAAGTTTCTGCAAGTTGTTTGCATAATTTATATTTACCAGATTTATTTAAATGAAGGCCGTGCCGAGTAAAATTATTGGTATTTAAGATTCTATTAGAATCTATAAAATGCGCAAAAAGTGGACAGTTTTTAACAGATTTATAAATACACATATTAATATTATGAATAAAGTGGTTTAAAATTTGCCGACCTTGCCAGTAAGGCACTGACACGCACAACACATTTGTAGCTTTAAAATTGTTGATTAGTTTATTGATGTAATTACAGTTTACTGTCTTACCTTTAATAGCGTTGTTAGCTCCAGCTAATAGTATCACGAAATCATTCTTACCATAAGTTTTTATAAGTTGACTGATATTTTCGGTAACTTGTTCAAAAATTGCGTTCGGTTTAAAAATGCACTGTACCTCAAAGTTACTTGGCAAAAAATTTTTTAGAATATTTGCAAAAAAACGACCGTGACTGTCTGCTAGCACTAATATCTTATTTTTTCTTAACGCTGTTTCTGACATTTTTAACTTATTGTTATTACTAACGGTATTAATTTGTGCATTCGGTTTATCACTACTAACTTTTTTAACAGTTTTATTTGAATCGCCTTCTACTTCCATCTTGTCTTTATTTTGATCTTTAATTTTCTTTTTTGTTTCAATTTTACTAACACTAGTTCTTTTTTTCGGATAGTTTTTCAATAATCGAACGACTAATCCTTTTAATTCTATTATCATGTTTTCCATACGCTGAATTTTTGCTTGTATTGTGTTTACATATTTACGTTTATTCTTTTTTACTGGGATGCCTTCATTTAGAAAATTATTTTTTAAATCACTATCTTCACTTATGTAACTTGAATTTAACGCTTGTTTCAATCTCTTTACCAGATCTCTCTTTTTTCCTGAACACTCAATATTTCTCTTTTTTAGTTGGTCTTTTATTTCTATAACCTTCAAATCTTTTATGTTCCTTTTATCCATATTTTCGTTTTTAATTTATAATAAAAATTCTGAATAAAGTTGTTTTTATTATATAGATTTTATATAGTTTTTATTATTATAGATGAGTCAAAAATTTTCGTGTAGTCCAGACGAATAATTAATTTGGTGAAGCAGCATCCTACCTTTTATAATTGCAAATACAAGTTTTCTTCTACTTAAGGAAAATGCACTAGTTTCTCGTCATGAGCTATTATATTCCTCCAATTGCTAGTGCTTACCATTGATCAGAGGTATTCAGAAATACTGTTGGTCACTCAATAGCGCAACAAATTACCAGTAACTTTGGTTTTAAATTTTAATATTTTAGTTTTCCTTGATTGGTTATTTTATAACATAACACATTGGTTTTTAAAAGGTGCTTTATGTTGTAGAGTTTTTGTGTGTAGTGGAAAACATACTAAAGAATTTAAATGGTAAGATCTTATAATAATGTAGAAGAATTATTACCTCGACTGGGAATCGAACCCAGGACTTTCTGCTTTCCGCGCTTAAGCTTTACCGATGACCTATTTAAGACGATTCCCAACGGAAATGACAACTCTTCTACATAAGTTGGAACTATTAAATATTATAACTAATTATTCTGATGAAAAGTCTGGTAAAACTGAAAATTGACATAACATATAACAAATAATTTTCATGTCCAAAGCTTGGACATGAAAAGCAGGATCTTGGTACACTGAGATTTGCAGTACATGCATCTACAGTTTACACAACCTAGCAAAAGATCAAATTGCTAGTGCGTTAGATGGTTACATGCAAGGACGTAGACGAAAATACTGAATAAGAGGAGACAAAAAATTGTCTTAGTTTTACTTTCCCTCCACGTACTACGGTCAATACTTATCCTTATACAACGTAAATATACTTTGGAATGTATTTTAGAACTTGCAAAGATTCAAGTCTGATAAGTCTCAAGTCAACAGTCAAATCGATGTGTCCATTTTCATTAAACCCTTTTGCGTTGCTTACTTTTCCATTTACGATAATTTTTACCAGGTGAGAATAATTCCCTTCTGAGGACAGTGAGTATTTACAAGAGTGATTCACGTCAAATCCGGAATCTGTGTTATAGCAGAATGAGCAACCCAATGACCAACGTTTCTCTGTAAGTCTTACTTTACGTAATGATGTACTTTTGTAGCCAATTTGGTTGAAGTAGTTAGTTCGATAAAAATAATACTGCGTGGGATTTCAAAAATTGGAAATTACCATTGGGAATCAGAATTGTTATTGGGTCTTTCAAAAAGAATACATTTTCTATAGAATCAAGATTTACTAAAACCGTCTGATTCAGTCAGTTCAATAATATTTGTAAAGATCAAAGTTAAATGAGAAAAGCTTGGAAGAAGAGAAGATATGAAGTATCCACGTGGAGCATAGAGAATAATTGTTAACAAGTTCGACCTTGTGTCCACTGACTACCACTATAGAGGTCGTGGTAAAAAAGTGCACCTGGTGTTCTGATAATGTAAAAAAATACCAAACGTTTCTCACTAAAGACAAAATTTTCAGAGGTTCATGTTGAATTCTTTTGTCATCGTCATAAGTAGTATCTGAATATTCGAGTAGTAAATAGCAACTTTTATTCAATCTTTGTCTATGGATCAGCTTTCGATGTAATCTAAGCAATCTAGATCAAAGACCTCCTCGAGCTCCAGCTTTCAGTTTGAATTCGTATCACAATCTAAAATACTCTGGCTTTAGACTACAGAAAAAACTCTGCTTACGTTTCCTTCAGGGTTTTTGAAAAGAATCTGTTTAAACAAGAATCAAGCTAAGTTAGTGGATCGTAGCGCTTCTGCCTCCTATGAGCCGGATAAACAAAAACCATCGAGATACATCAAAGTGAACTACGACCACGACTCATTTTTGAATTACGTTATACCAAATGAGAGGTTAAGGCACCTTGACCTTTAGTTCAATTTTGGAATGGCCTGGTCTTCAGAATCTTGTCATTTCTCTAATGATATTTACGATTGATTTGTATTTTGTGAATCGAGTTCTTTCAATGAAAACCACGTTATTTCAGATTTGAATCAGTATCTAAGTTTAAGCAATGAGGATCTAAAGGGGCAAATATAATGCTTATTTAAGCTATGCGAGCAAATACTAAAGCAGTTTTTATCATATATCTTATACATTGATTGGAAAGGGGACAGAGCATATGAAACTGTCTAGTCAGCTATGATAAAGAGATCTATAGGAGTGTAAGAGTAACATTTACAACCGATTACAGTTCATAGATAAACAGTTTCATAGTCTACCAGTAGAGTGAACCATGGTCTATCTCCAACAAATATCATCATCTATTGCTTACTGGGTAGGATAAATAAAGCACAGCTAACAATATACAAATGTAAGTATATTGTACTATTTTTAAATTTGAACTGAGCAGTTGAATAATAGCTGCTTTTTTCTTAATGGGAGAAACACAAAATAATCGCCTTAAGCGGCCCCAGTCGCAACTATGGAAAAAAAATAATTTGTAGTTGCGTATGTGTGCGGCGCATGATGCGCAAAATCTATAAAACATGTTGTTTTAAAAATATAGAAGTTAAAATAACTATATTTTTAAACATCAATAGTTTTTGGTTGGTTTAATTTGGATGGACTAGATAAGTCAGAGAGAACGGTGGTAAGCCGAGAGTAAGTCGGGGGTATTTGTTAAATAACCCGTCGAGGAGTTCGTCTGTCAAAGTTAGGATTTTCATTTTGAACTGGTTTTGTTTGGTTGCGTTTATTTAAATAATCATTCATGGAAACTAAAAGGATTGTAATCACACAACCAATATTCTATAAAGGAACTCCTTCAATAAATTATCCTTTTGATTGTCATCTTTTCACGGGGTTTCCCTAGTAGTACTTTAAAACACTTTCTTGCTTTCCTTAGATATGAATTCTTCTTGAATTTTGAACAGAATATATCAACGCAAAATAATAAAGATCAGTTAAATAGGTTAACCGTCAGGTTATTATTGACACCGAAAATGAGGCTCAACGAAAACACAACTAATTATAAAATTTCTGTGAAATAATTGAAACACCAGTCTAATACTATTAACTTTTAGGTACAAACAAAAAACACACGTATTTCACGTAGGTCTAGTAAATAGGTAGTACAATTCAATTAATTGTTAATTCCAGAGCAAATTTCCAGTAAAGAATGGAATAAAAACCATTCACTCCCAAAGTCAGGGTTAATTTACGACAAAAGAGGTTTGTTTCAAACAAGCACCTAGCAGACGGATTTCCTGTCGCAATCGACATCAAACAAAGCCTTGGTCAAAGCTCAAACTTCCGTTTATAAATAGCTATTAAGAGGCGATCAATGAAAAAGTGGAGAGTAAAAATTCGGTTAGTTTACAAATAACATCAGACCGTATCAAATTTACAAAATACGTACCAAGTGCATATGTATAACACTTTACAAAACAAATTTTCAATGTGGCACTTAATGAATGTTAACGAAAAACTTCCGAAAACCGAATTTAGTAGTAAATCATAAACCTGCTCATCGATTTATTTTTAAAATAATATTTTAACAAAGCTATCTCAAAACTAATAAATTTTCGCTACATCTGCTATTTCTCCATTTTAAATCCTGCTCAATACCCAAGTCTTTTCTACAATAAGGAAATAAAGATAGAAATTTTGACATAAAAAAAATTGTCCCACTTTATCCTATTGTCAACAAATGTGTCCACGTAGAGCAATTGGATGTTTCTGTTTAAATTGTATCGAAAAAGGACGATTTATTATACCCACTTTTTCACTTCCGCACCTCACAATTCACTTTCTTTTACTAACCATTCTGTCCACTCGATATATCTTATAGGACTTCTTCCAAATCCTGTGATGTATGTTTGGCAGACTGGGAATTCTAAACATCTAAATCTATCGTTTTCAATTTAACCTCATCAATAAAAGCTTCATTTCATTTTTTCGCACAAAAGCTATTGATAGTTGAATAATTTACATTCTTTTATTAAAACAGTTTTATTTGCCTATGTTCTTACATTGATTGTTTCTAAAAAAATGCTAATCAAGTGTTATGCTAACCATTCTATCAAATCCATAGATCTTGGAAGATCACACAACGAAAATCACATAAAAGAGATACATAAACAACTAGTTAAAATTTAATTAATTTTTGTACTATTTTTTTAAATTATTATTTATAAAAGTCAGTCTTCATGTAAAAAATGCATATAAAAACGGGATTATGATAACGTTTTTTCAATAACGTACCCAGTCAATCGTTAGTTTAAGACAAAACGGTTAGAATACTGTCTCTGATTATAATAATACAGGGTGTCTCAAAAATAACGAACCATACGTGAATACAAGAGTTGATTATGTATAGAGAAAATTTCTCCTATAACTTTTTTTCTTCTAAAACATGAAACGAACCTTATTTTTCTGGGAACAAAAGCAAAACAGATTACTTAACTTCAAAAAATCCTACGCAAACTGTACAACACAAAATATTTAATACATACTGCACAACTCAAGATTGCCTCGGCTTGAGATATCTTTCTAGAAATTTCAGGTCGCAGGTATTGTTTCCACAGCTAACAAATTATAAAAGGAATAGAAAAAGGCTTAAGACACAAGAAAATGCATATATTTGGGTGCCATCTGATTAGGAAAGCCCAATAATAAAAACATTGACTCGGTACCAGTAACCAGAAACTGGGATCAGATCTAATAAATTTAATTTAATTTTGTTTAGTCATAATCGGTTGTCAAAGTTAGGTTGAATAAAATATTTAAATTCTTTCATAAATATATGGTCCTGTAACATTCAGTTTAATTAAATTTAAGTATGATTTTTATTGGTAAATGAAAATAAAACATAGGAAACTTCAGTTTAAACATCGTTGCAAATTTAAATATAAAAACTATACCCAACGTAAGGATTCTTAACGACAGGAAATAATACACATCCAAAATTGTGGTCAATAACAGTTGATACAAAAATAATGGTTCAACTTACATCAATATTAACAAAATAAAAATCCATTAAGTCACAATAGCTTATTCAAATAGTTCAATCCAAATTCACCTTACAAAGCAATTGAAACAATATTACTTTTCCTATCAAAATCAACACCAATCATCAAGCTCGGCCGGTTTGTTCACAAACGCACGTAGGATCTTCAATGATATGGAATCTGTAAAAATAACAAAATATAACAGGACCGTTGTAGCAAAATAGCAAACAATTTTTTACAAGTTTAAAAAAACATTATTTTCAGGATAGAGTTTTCTTTTCCTCAGTTTTAGATTCTACATCGGTCGTTATTTAACCCTCTGCGTTATTGTTCGTTATTTTTGAGACATCTTGTATAATAAATAACGGCTACTACCCATAGCCTGGGAACCCGATCCCAGCAGCTATGCAGCTTGTGCGGGAGGGAGGGCCGATTATTATTACTATTATGCAGGTCCATCGTGCGGTTGCAGCCGACTTATATATGTTATAGCACAAATCCCATATTTGTGTTGCAGCTAAGGAAGAACTGCAGAAAACCTTAATCAGACTTTCCGATATCAGGAGTCGATCTCGGGCCGCTTGGTTGAGAGACCAGCACGCTAGTCACTACACTACCAATGCTATTATGGAGAAAGTAATAATTTCACAAAGATAAAGTTTCATTATTTGGTTTTTCGTAAATCGAGTGCTGAATTGCCTCGCTCAACATTGAAAATCGCATGGTATTTTGGACACATCAAATATTGGCTTCCCTATATACTTTAACAAAAAATATGACATATGTTTTTTGAAGAATATTCAAAGAGGAGTTCGTTTGCCTAATTATTATCTCTTAATTATCTCGTGTAAAAGCTGTTAATGTAGTTGCTTAAAAATGTAGTAACTAAATTTCAAAGATTTCAACATAAATCAGAGAATACAGTTTTAAAAATAGTTTCTAAACGGGCTAAAGAAAAAACTGAGAAATGAAAATAGACCAATATTTTAGTGCGTCCAAAATAACACACAATGTCCAATTGCTGGACAATGCAGCATCCCAAACGTTAATTCATCAAAACATAAAAACGCTAAAATTTAATCCGATCAATTTAATAGTATCTAACAGGAAGTATGCTCTTACTATGTTTTTGAAGCTTGTGTGGAGTTAGAATTAAGTAACTAAGTATATTAAGGATCTCAGAAGTTTCTACGTTCAAGTCCTCGAAAGCATCGCAAAATAAACTGACACTCTAAAACACCTTAAAGTAAAATCTACTAGATAACCAAAACTAGTTTCTCTTAACAAAGTAAATAAAGTGAGCTAGACTAAACAATTGTTTGCATTGTACAGTTGAAAATAATCGGTGAAACAGAAGCCCCTTAACGGCAGTACTCCTTAAAGGATAATACCAAACTAAATAAACCGGAAAACGTCTAAATAATGGTCAAGATATAGATGTATGGTATTGTCAATTCTTTTTATGATACGAGTAAAATAACAACCATACCAACTACAAAGATAAACTAGAGAAGAAAGAATTCTTTACATCATATGTACATGTTCTATAGTTTCCGTCCTTTCTTTTTTTTAACTTGATTATAAGATCAGAAACATAAAATAATTTAATGATTTAAAATAAAGATTAATATCTACAAATACTACTAAAACATAGATCCCACTGAGCATTTTCCTAAATCGTTAAATTCAAATAAATGCCGTTATGTAGTAATTAGATTAATAAAATCATCTGTTGAGGTCCAAATGTACCCAAAACAAATTAACGATACATTCAAAAATTCTAAATTAGATCACACATTTATTTACATTGTGAATAACTACACCAAATTAAAAAAAATCATTACAAAGGGACCATTACGGTGCATAAATCTTAACCGCATGATTTTGTTTTCATAAATAATATAATAATGTGATAACTGGTTTTAAATTAATATTCTAGGAATGTTAAAACATGCGTACGTAACATGTATTAGAAAACAATGCTTACCATGGATTGCTTTTGTCAGTCTTTTATTTGTAAGATACATCTTATTGAATGGAACATAAAAAATTTGTCGCACCAAATTATAGCAATGAGTAGTTTTAAAAAGGTATATTAAATTAAATTCAAGAAAATTGTTTATAACAATTCAATGAACACTTTGTGTTATAAAACATTGTAACGTGTTCAAATTCCCAATTTATAACAATGCAACTTTATATGCATTAATAGTAAATGAATCTTAGTACGGTCCTGTGTAGTTCATCATACTTCAGTTGGATTAAAAATGCAGACGATACTTTGAATTACCAGGGTGTTTTCTTTAATTTCAGAAGTCATCCTAAAATGTTTTTACACAAGATGAAATTGCTTCTAGAATAAAATACAGATAAAAATTGAGTTTGTAAAAATATTCCGAAACAATATTGTCTTTTTAACAAAAGGAACTAAATGCCAAAAAAGACATTTAGTTTAAATTTATAGATCCTGGACGTACCTATTTTCAATTTATATAAACAGATTTTTCTGCACGCAGGCAAATAAAAACTGCTTGAGGCCACCTGCAAAATATCAAGTTACACCCTGAGAAGCAGAATTAAAGTCCGGTAAATTCCCCTCGAAGATCTAGAAGGTTTTAAGTGTTTATTCATTATTCGCTTAATAAGTGTGGGCTTCTTAGGGATTGGTTGGTTTAAATCCCCCTTTCCTAAAAAAACATCATCGCCATGAAAAATCCGTACCCCCAAGGAGTTAGTTAGCTACAGGCGTTCGAATACAGTAAGGGGTCAGTTAGCCGAGGGCAATTGAATATAGTATGGGTGTCAGTTAGACGCAATACAGTTGAATACAGTACCGTGGTTTGGTAACG
The DNA here is from genome assembly GCA_929113105.1 of Agrypnus murinus. Taxonomy (NCBI): domain Eukaryota; kingdom Metazoa; phylum Arthropoda; class Insecta; order Coleoptera; family Elateridae; genus Agrypnus; species Agrypnus murinus. Next base: position 157,786,137 of record OV816025.1, read on the forward strand.
TTAATTTACTACCGTACAATAGTTGATTAAAAGATTAAAACAAATTGATTAAAAGAATTTTGAAAAAATTCGAGAAACCAATCGTAGGGAAAATTAAAATAAGTTCTGTCAAATCAATAATTCAATAAAGCCTGTGTATTTACCGTTAAGGTGTAGTAAGTGGTGTCTATCGTAGTTTAATTCTCCGAGTTAATAAAATTAATTAGTAAAGTAAATAATAAGGGACTTTCTAATATAGTATCGAAATTGAAGTAAAATTTTAAAAATAAGCAAATTTAACGGAGTGTTTTAGTAACAATTAAAACTTATTCCGACAAGCTGTAGTTTAAAATTTATAAAAGTAACTCAAGGATTAGTTAACTTCAACAATAAATAATCTTATCTTCCTGGTTTTGTTTTGCTGTATTAATTCAGAACACTGTCTAATATGCTGTTGTATTCAAATTATTATTAAAATAATATTTTTACGTCCTGGGACACAAACTAGTGGCGTTTCTATAATTTTTTATAACTGACGGAAATTGTTGTTGAACTTATATGGTTTTAGTTATTCATAAAGAGATTGCTAATGAAATTGCAATTAAGAAACAATTATTGTGGACTTTAGTTCGTTGATCTTGGGTGAGAAATCGGTATCAGCGATTATACTTTCCAAGTTCTTCTTGCCTTATATCTACAAGCTGTGATGTGCGTTGTACCTAATGTTAAATGAAACAAGGGCATTATTGTGCAAGTGCTTGTTTTGAAAGTTTGAAGAATTGTATCATTCGATCAATGTATCAAAGACTAAAGGATAATTTGTTTGATTAGAGTAAGTTTTAGATAAAAATTATATGTATCATTTTCTTTAATGATTATTTCTTGTAAAGTTATGTACATTGTGTTCCTTTAATGAGAATTCTTATTAGGGTATTACTATCAGAACTATTACCATCACAACTATTATTATTGTCATTGGAGACAAGCAAATACTGTATTTATAAATAAATGAACATTTGAATTAAACCCTACTGTGGATAAATAAATAATACTGTGGTAATATTGGACCGTTCACTTGTGAAAGTCTTTAAAATATATTAACCAACTTAATGCTAACGTAATTAAACATGACTATTAATTGAATTTAATCAATGAAGCCAGTATTCGTTTCTGTTTGCGAATGCTGAGTTTTAAGGACTTGCAAGCTGATGGCGCTCATATATTTTATGTCTACACAAAGCCCTATTCTTCTTTATAATTTATAAGCTATGAAAACCAGTACCTGCATCCTGAGCTATAATTTATCATTAAGATGTCTTCAACTGAAGCATTATAAAGTAACGTAAGTATCGTATTTATGAGTTTTGCAGTAAGTATTAAGTATTTGAACATTTTGTTGTATGTTACAATCGCGGGGCTTTATTTTGATGAGAGTAAGTTTAAATCCTACAACATACACTACAGTTATTGATCATTTGAAACCTACTCGTTTTGTGAATTTTACATTTTAATTTACTTTGAGATCCTATTCTAGATACATTTACATAAAATTTCTTAATTAGAACCAATATATAATACAGTTACAAATAACTTACAGACAATGTGTGTGTCAGAAATGCTTTTATACCAGTAATTTAGTATTGCTTCAATCCACCTTAGCACTCACAGGCAAAATAAATTCACTATAAACAACAGCATAATATCACACATATCACTTATTCGCATCTAAATTGTATGCATTTACAGCTAGCTGAATCTTAATTTTTTTAATATAAAGCCGTTATTTTTTTGATATTTTTTGCTAAAGTTGGTCACTATTGTGCAAAAATCGAGTATCAAAATCATAATATCAAAACAAAACCACTTCTTATTACAGGAATTATGGAAGTTAACTGATTGTAAATAACCTCAGAATTTACAGAAACTGGCTTTATTTATTAGACAAGTAAGAAAGTTCTCATAAAAACACTTTTACTTTAATAAGTGGTAACCCAATCAAGACAAATTTTTGAGGATGTTTATCTCGAAAATTTATTCCCATTCTGTTAAGTTAACATCATTAAACCGACGGACATTCGGCGATTTATCGCAACATTTAAATTCACAAATAAACGGTTTAAACCATAAAATCCATCAAAACGACAAGACTTTTAATAAATTTAACGAGGATGAACTTCTCCGACCTACTTAACGCGTGGTCACAATTACGCTACTTGACGACCGTGCCCTTGTCCCGTACCGTACCGAGACAGAAGAAATTATACAAATCCCACTAAAATTTAAGAGGAGCTGGAGGTTCCAACCAACCATACAATATTAAAACAAGTTTATCAAAATCCAACTTAATTACATATCTTGTGAAACTTCTTCTATAAACCCTTAAAATCCAACGAGACTTGATGCAAGTAAGGCATTATTTCTCCACAGTAAAATTATAAAATAGATTAGCCAGTCTCGGTGGATTAGTGGTTTGCATGTTTGCTTCATAATCTAAGGATCGCAGGTTCAATCCCCGGCCGTGCTGGTAATTTTTCATAGCGGAGAAAAATTTAAAGACATGGCTTCTTCTCGGATAGGAAGTAAGACTGTAGGTCCCGTGCCAATGCGATGTTTGGCACGTTAAAAATCCCTACTGGTGGTGGAATTCCACCAGATTCGGCTAAATTCTAGTAGGGTCGGCCAAATGATCATAGCAATCGGTGCCATAGGGTACGAAGGATGCTCCGCCATTCTGATTCCTCGCCCAAAAATAAATAAATAAATAATTAATAAATAAATAAATAAATAAAATAGATTAAGATTTTATTAAACTCAATTTTATCGCCGTAAGCTAGCATTGTGTTCGCTTTTTAGGTAATCTAAAGCATAATTTGAGCGGGTACGTGACTAAAAACAAGATATCATCCCGTATAAAATAGATTTTGTTTACACAAGTGATAACTTGGTTTCAACTGGTTAGGTACCTCAAATTTATACGTTAAGTTGAACTATCTGCGGGTATAATTTTTTTTTTAAAACACCTGCCTGTCGAACCCAAAACCAAAACGTAATAATTATCCAAATATTAAGCATGCTACACTACTGAATATTCACTTGAGAGCATAATAGGGCGTGTTCTTAACTTACCTAAGAAGATGCTGAACGACGGATAAAAAACCATTACGATGCAGTATTATGTATACCAACGACGACGACGACAAAATTAGAACATGTTAAAAGAGTTAATCAACGAAAATGGAAATTACATAATCGAAATGTTTGATACGTGATCCTTTATGTACATTTTCCAGTGGAATGACTAGAAAGAAAAAATTTAAAACTAAAGCCAGGGTAAGCTAATGTAAAGCTCTCTTATAACAAGATGAAATAGATTCAAAACATAACGGTGATAAAATACAGCCATAAATAAGTGGGATCGAGCTCGCGATAGGCTTTTTATGAAACATTGTGCTAAAAAACTATTTTATTTTCATCAATTTTAGTAGGTTGGTCTACACGTGTTTCGGTTTGTTAAATTCTTTTACAAACAATTAACATCTACAATTAATTTTATAATAAGGATAACCAATCTCGAAAGCTTATAATATTAAATGGTTTTTATTAAAATTTTCTGTATAGATATTCTTCGCACACTCAACATCTGTGTGGAGAATGATTTATCTAACCACTTACGCTAACAAATTGTTTTTGTAAGATTAATCAATATTTTATATCACGATGACTAAACCAAATTACCTTTAATATTAAAAGCATCAAAATTTAATTTGAATAATGTTTGAAGTTAGAAGTTAGGAAATGTTTTTGTCTGTCTGAAAAGGGTTTTAAAAGCTGTTTAGGTAGCTGAATGTTAAATCTGATAATTAATAGAATTACTCCAAGACGCGTACTAAGGAAGTGAAAGCGTAAATTTAAGAAAAGAGTTAAAAGGGACAGTCAATTTCCGATACAATTGTCTGCTTGGAATTTCTAAAGCATCTTTCTCCTTTTTTAATTTTCTTTCATTGTATTGATTTTAAAAGCTTTATTTGAATACTTTTATTTTAATTGTTGAGAATGGGAGGAAGTTAAAAAGAAATAAAAAAGCTTAGTAAAATAATTACAAGCCCGTTTTTTGTTCCTTTAATACGGCTGTAAATGTAGAAAAACTGCAGTCACTGCCTCTAAAAACAGACTTCTAAAGTGGGTTCCATTTATTTTTGCGTCCGCATCAACTTCTGTTTCTACAGTTTCAGCGTAAACAACAAAGTAAAACGAACAACCCTCAACGACATTCCGACGCCACCGCAAGAATTATTACTGGATATATATTCTATATGGCATTAGGGTCGATATCCTTTTACTCTAGAAATTCTGTAATGTCATAGAAAACCATCCATCAATGGGTGAGTCGTTAGTTGATGTAAGCACAATGTAAGCATCTTCAGAGCATTTAATAATGCAATTTAAAAAACAGACTCACAAAAAAGTAGTTAATGGAATATGTACAAGGTAGATAAATAGTAAGAAGTTATCCGTGACTTGTTCGTAAAAAATTATAAATTCATTTCCATTCCAGTTGAAATATTAGGCTAGGCTTTCAGTGACGTTTGTCGACTTAGTGAAAGCCATAAATACAAAGACAAGGTGAATTATGTGATACTAAGTGGTCGGGATTATAATAAACTAAGGCATTTTAACGTTGTATGTTGATTTAGTACTTGAACACAAATTAAAAGTGCAAAAGCAATTTAACTGTACGGTGTAATAAAAAACAGAGCAAATAATTTATTGTGCATTTAAAACATAAATGTACTTTTACGTGCAAAACACACAACTTGTTGAAGGATTAAAACACTTACTTTTAAATTTAATGTCTATAAGTACATACATACTACTTAAATAAAACATTAGTCCTTTTACCGCATATGTAGTGTCGGGGTTCCATACAAATTCTTATGGGAGTGGAGCAATAGTAGCTAGTACGTTACGCTCCCCCATACTTTTATACCCCATACTTTTACTACATTATTCAAGATAATGTAGATAAAGAAAAAGATAATATTAATGACAGATCCGACAGGCACTAATCTGCACACTGCAGAGAAGCTTCATACATATATATGCAACAATTTTTAAGATACCTAGAACTAAACTAAACTTTTAGATTTGAAATAGTAAATAGTTTTTAAATGAATAGGCAACTAATTAGATCTTTCTGAAGACATTGTGCCATTATTAAAGGTGTCTTTAACTAAAGTTGCAGCTTTATCTAATTCTAATGGGTGAGAAAAGATTAGAATTGGTCGCCATAGTAATTCAATATGCTATTAACTTAATAGTGAGATGTGAATACGGCCCATTATATTTTGGTATCGTTATGTTGATGACATCTTAGCTTGTTTTGGTAGTTCTTTTGAGGTTATCAATTAGTTTTTGTTTCTTATTAACATAGATCCAAGATTGTTTTACGTGGGGTACCCGTGTTAACATACCCCCACGTTCCTTCCAAGAGGAAGTGATTGGGATACGCCCAATCAGCGCGCAAGTTGCACAACCGGCAATCGTGCAATTGCTCCCAGATTAACTCACTGGTAGGAGCGAGGTTGCCTATCCACCCTCTACTAGCTAAGCGTTCACTAGTGACCGAGCAGTTGACTTAACATGCTGCTCACCCGCCGGCACCCTCCCGTCCTCTTTCATACGGGGTCAAGTACCTCGTCCAGCATAGGACTATTCCCCAGCTATGCGCTCTTGCAAAGTGGGACCACTGCCCGATCGAATCCAACCTCAATTGTGGCAGGACTTGGTTTTTAAGCGGTTTTGCCACCCCGATCTACCAATTTTAAGCTTGGTGGGCACTCGACAGAGCTTCTTTAAAGTCTACACGTTATAGACTCCCGGTGCGTACCCGATATTGGTGAAGTTGTCTTAATAGTGAGAGGCTATATATTCGCTTCAACTATCCTTAAGTGTAATGGCTTTCGGAGCTTCTCCCAATCACCGTACCCAGCTGCAGTCCGGATCAAAGGGTGGCCAGGACAGCTCCTAAGCACATTTACCTGGCGGCTTGCAGTTTCCCAGCACATGGGATGAACCTCACTTCTAGTCACCGCACTAGAGATTCCGTCAAACAGCGGGTTCCTTTGGTGACCATAAATGGCCTCGGGCAACAGCGGGTTCCTTTGGTGACCTTACATGACCTAGGTCATGCAGCGGGTTCCTTGGTGACTATGATTGCCCTCGGCCAAGCAGCGGGTTCCTTGGTGACCATAAATGACCTCCTCTCTTAGGCGAGATTCGAATCCGCCCACACCGGTCTCATCTACCAGGGCTCCCCCTGATCGGTATGAGTAACCGTCGAGAATTCTCACGAATTTCTCTACCACACACTTTATCTGACAGCTTCGTCCATTGCCCTTGATAGGGATAGGGTAGAAGGCAGCCAGTTCTAGGGGTGAACGTCGTGTGGTCTCCCGTTCACCCAGGAATTCGCCACACAAACATCAGAAACATCAGTAGAAACAGAACAAAATAGGGCTATTCACTTTTTCAAGATTCAACTATTAAAATTAACCCACACAATAAATTTGAATGTTCCTTATAAAGAAAACATACACATTCAGGCATCACTATTACTAATGATTAATCACATTTTGATAAAGAAATTTCAATCATACAGGGTGTTCCGGATAAATATGCAATGCTTTAAGGGGGTGAAAGGTGACCATATAGAGACCCCAAAACTCATAAAATAAAAATTAAAAAAAAAAAATTCGGATTTTTCCGCATTTTTTACAAGTCACGAGTCGACTATGGATTGTTTGTAAGATTTTGACCCTGAATTACTGATAAAGCAAACAATGATCTCACATCTGCACTACTAAATTAAAAACTGACCTCCGCTACGTACGTATCAATTTACAGAAACAACAGAATTGAATTTCAGCAGCAGTTGCCGGGTGACTCACTACCTTGATGACTTTATTAATCATTTATCAAGGTCAGTAAATACAATCTAACATACGTTCATTGACCTAATTGTGATGTAAATTCCATTGCCTGCTTTTTATGTTACAACTGTGATTTTAACAAAATGGGTAAAACTTACCGTTTAGATGCAAACAATCTTTATAACATGTGTTCAAATAGGTCGCCGTTAGTCTGCACACACACTCGCGCACGATGTATGATAGATTCGTTTATGTTAACAAACATGTCGGCATTTGCACGAATTTGTTCTGCGGCGATTTCAATGCGTGCGCGTAGCTCTTCCACGGTATCCACTTCTGCCCTGTACACTAATGTTTTAAAATATCCCCAAATACAAAAATCGAGGGGAGTCAGGTCCGGTGATCTTACAGGCCAGGCGACGGGTCCTCCACGTCCTATCCACCGGTTAGGGTATTCGTTATTCAAAAACTCCCGTACCTGGCGAGCAAAGTGTGGTGGTGCTCCATCATGCATGAACCAAAGCCTGGGCAATTCAGCTAGTGGAAGTCCGTCGAACACTTCATTGTCCAGAAAGTGTAGGCACCAATCACCGGTTAAGCGTTGGGGAAAAATAAAAGGTCCTATTAAACGGTTCTGATAAATACCCGCCCACACATTTACCGAGAAACGCCTCTGGAAATAATGTCTTCGGACAGCAAGAGGATTTTCGTCAGCCCAAATGTGGCTATTGTGTGAATTGAAAATTCCCGGGCGAGTAAAACAGCATTCGTCTGTCCACAGTACATTTTGCGCAAATTGTAGATTTTCCTGATTGCGTTCCAATAGCCATTGGCAAAATTGCACTCGCGGGATATGATCTGCAGGTTCTAATGAGTGTACTTTTTGAAAATGATATGGGTGTAGGGAATTTTCTTTTAAAATACGCCAAACGCGAGTAGAAGGTACACCAGTTTGTGCTGCCAAGGTACGCACGCTAAGAGTGGGATCCTCTTCAACTAACTCTAGCATGTTTTCTTCCTCCGCGACATCTCCGTGGTGTGGATTACGTCCTCTCCCATCAGGTCTTGGCATAACCGATTCTGTATCGAACATTCTCTGTATAGCTTGTACGATCGTACGTGACGGATGACGGCGGTTAGGAAACCGAAGGGCATACTCTCTGGCGGTGGCAGAATCCATTGCGATGACATTCGCCGTATAAAATAATAAGTTCCGTCCATTCAGTAGGTGTATAAGGTTGTGCCATAATTTAAACAGTAACTAAATAAACTACTTATCGCTAAAACAAACACTTAACGCTACCTAATGCAAGTTATTAATTTAAAACGTGTATTAATCGAAACTCAAGTTTACCACCACCTAACACAAAGAAAGTTGACGACAAACTGCATACGCAGTTACAAATCTCAAAGATCTCAGTCAGTAATAGTTATTACAGATGTTCAAAATGAGTGTTATTATTTAGTTAAAAACGTTTTAAAAGCACGTACTGCTATTTGGTGTTGATTACTTTTCGGAGAATTTATATTTATCCCGCTACCTGCTTGGGTTAGTTTATTGTTCTCTTTTGTCCACAACCTTTAAAAGTATGTACTAGTAGACACAATTTTCTTTTCATACAGATTTATCTACTATGTTGCAGTGGCGTGCCTATTGTATTTATAAGGGGGGTTGTCATTTCAAAGGGGCATTTCAGGAAATTGTTAGTAAGATGTTACTCTACACATGTTTCTCTATTGCCCTTTAACGGGAAAGGCATCTTTTTCAAAACACCCTGTATTCGTCGCAGTTAATACATACTGGCATATTTATTTTTTAGCAACTTTACAGGAGCGCGGTTTGGAATGTTGTAACTAGCAATGTTGTTAGTTACAACATTTCAGAGAATTAATCATTTCATCTATAATAAAGTTTCTATACTCATTTCAACCGTACTCTTGTAAAGTTGCTAAAAAAAGTTACGCCAGTATGCATTAACGGCAGCGAATTAGCCCAAGCTAGTTAGCTATCAAACGAATACATTCAATTGACATTCAAACAAAAAATGTTTGAAAAGTTTATAGCAAATAGATTGGTAAGGTTTCCTGATCAAAATAACTTATTTAACTCAAATCAATTTGGTTTTAGGAAAAACGTTTCTATATTAAATGCAATGATAGTACTTCTAATAAATTGTAATTAGAACTTGTTGAAGCATGAAAGTTTCAGCACTCTTATAACATTGAAATTCACAACTCATTGATTGTTTGACGGTCACCGTTTAAAACCAAGCTTCTCCGTTAGTTTGGTTGTCACTGGTTATCCGTTTCCTCTCTTGATTGTAAGTTCGCGCCAGCGCTGTCAAGCGCATTCTCATATAGTGGAGTGGATATAACAAAATGGTGGATTTGGCATTAGAAGTTGAATGGGAGATGAAACAGAAAATTGGTTTTGATATAATTCGCTTTAGCGGAGAAAATCTCGCATTCAACAAAATGATCATTTGGTTGTTTATATGTGATCAATCGTGAATTAGACGGATTAGGTTCTACTGTTAACCATTTAGGTAAACCCTTTTTATTTTCCACAATGTGCTAAAGTCTCATTTAAAATCTTTTTCTATTTTAGGTAACATTTTCCCTTGAAGTTACCTTGAAGGAATTGTGTAATAAAAGACCTTTCAGTATATCGATAGGTAAAATTCTGTTTAAAAATTTAGAATTAGAGTGCGCGAGGTTTCGAAACATCACAACGACTCATCAAAATCTGCGCGAACGTCACCTGCGAGTACAGTGGCGGCGCGTATGTTGTTCATTAAAAGGGGTTAAAAATATGTGCACATAAAATGTTATGAAAATCTCAAAGTACACTTTATAATCTTTAAATAACCACTTTCAATTGAAGGGGTTGGAGCTTAAATCAACTCACCTAAGTAGCAAAAAGATAATAGTGAGATATAAGCCTGTATATAAAATTTTAAGTTTATAAATGATTCTGGGTTTTCTAAAAGTTTAAATTTGATAATGTAATTTACTTCAGTGTTAGTAAAAGTAATAGGAAATCAAAATAAATGGAAAACCTTGCTTTTCTTTATATATCGACAAAATAGGGTATTTAGGTTTTTAGACAGTATTGGGATATAATACGTTCTTATTAAAAAAAGAAGTGATTGTAGAGATGAATTTTAATTATTTTAATATGAAAATATGTCTACATGTAAAACATTTGACAACTTATGTGACATAATTTATAACATCGTTTATAAAACAATCTGTGTGTTATATTATAATCTCATGGATTACAGTGTACTGGTGCTAGGCCCCGGTTTCTCTAATATTTCCAGTGAGGAAATACCAACATCTACATCGTCCTCAGAAAACTCTCCCTCTGATGTATCGTCATCCGAATCCCCAGTGTTTACAGTGAACCGAAACTCATCTGACGCACTATCAAGTAAATGTTCTTTACGCATGTACTCTTCAACAACTCGATCCACATGCCTACATACCTTTGCCCAATCTTCAGCGGTGATTGACTCAAACTTTTGTTGTGCTAATTCGATGACATCATTCAGTCTACAAGTTATATTCGTTGCTGCTACATGGTTTTTAACTAATGCCCATATCTTCTCAATAGGGTTGAGTTCGGGATGGTATGGTGGTAATCTTAATACTACATGACCATGTTGGGCTAATTCTGTATCAAGAATATATTGCTTATATGTGCTTTTTCTTTGCTTAATTATATTATAGAGTACAGGCTTTGTGGCGTTTGGATCATGGGGAATGCCTCGCTGGATAAGCCATTGAATCATGACTTGTTTTGTCGATGCTGAAGTTGGATCCTTGTTGATTGCTACATTATGATATGCTGCATTATCAATCACAAGCACAGCTCTCTTGGGTAAATTAGGCAACAGCTGCTTGCGTACCCACAGCATGAAATTTGCATTGTTCATGTCCTGGTGGTAGTCGCCAGATGTACTTCCTATAATAACAAATAATAATGTAAAAAATTCACAAATATTTCAGAGTAATATCACACCTGATTTGAACATGAGTAATGCATTCTTTACAAAACCATCTGCCCCGCCAGCATGCACCATTATTACACGTGCGCCCTTTCCAATAGGTTTTCTAAAACCGCGTTCCGAATCGTCACTCCATGTCTTCTTGTTAGTATATCAACTGTTTATGTAGGACTCATCGGTAAATATTATGGGTCTTTTATCTTGTACATACTGCTGTAATTGTTCCAAGTACTGGATGCGCTTTAATCTTATATCATGTGATTCCATTAGAATTTTACGCTTGTCCATGGTTTCTCGCCAGCTAAATATATAAATAGTTAGAATATGTAATAAAATGTGTTAGGTTCTTATAACATAACTTACCGGAAACCTAACTTTTTTACAATCTTTCCCAGAGTACATAAGCTACCTTGAAATTCTATCCCAGAGTTCAGTATCTTATTACGAATTCCTGTAAATACCACGTTGCGTTATAAATACACCAATTAAAATAATTTGTTTCGTTTTATACCTTTTAACGTTGGGTGTCTCTTTTCAATTATATAATACTGGTGAATAATCGACCTGATGGTTTCTAATTCACCTTGCAGTAGGTCACTCTTCGGATTTGGTCTATTACGATTTTTCTTCGTACTGGAAAACTTGACTTTTTCGCCTGAAGCAACTTGCTTGGCTTCTTTCTTAATCTCACGATAACTGTTTTCCCCTATTTTTGTCGCAGCCAGAACTCTTTCTTTAAAACGAGTTACAGGAATTGTTACACCATCCTTAGCTTCTTTCTCCATAAATGAGATGACGTTTGCGATAATTTCGCGTGCTTGGGAATGCAGAACCTTTCCACGTACACCTACACTGGACTTTGGCGGAATTTTACTTTTTCACTTTGAAATCTAACTACAACAAATATTTATGTGATATTCGTATCTTCTGCATCAGCAGCTATTACCTTCCCTACGATTCGCAAATAAATATGCAGAAGCTCTGAAAAGAACTGTTTTGTAAACTGATTTCAACTTTCAACAACAAACGTAAACACACCTATAACCTCCAAACGCACACGCAACAAGACAGAATGGAAATATACCGACGCTACTGCATTAAGAAAGATATGCGCGTGCGACGCAATTTCGAACGCTCATACGTATTTCGGTTTCTGCGCATTGTGCTGTTTCGAAACCTTTTCACCTATAATACCGCATACCGCATACCGATTTATTTTTAGGTCTTTTCTTTTGGGTTTCGTTGCTCATTGTTGTCTTTTTCTGTTCCTGCCCCTTTGACTTTAGATTTAATTTGAAGGTCTTCTTTGGGTTCATACCTACATACAGAAGTACAGGGTGTATGTAACAAGATAAAATTATACCGGAGGGTGAAACGGAAAACCCTAAGCAAGGCTTTTAAACCGTACTGTATCAGCCGTGGGTCATCGAATGGTGGGATGTTTGTTTGAAACTGTATGTATATGTATATTGTGTCATTTTATCTATGTTTATATACATTTATAAAACGTTTATTCAATTTATTTATTCATGCATGTTAGTTTTAAGTGGTAGTTAAAACGAGATCTCGAGTAGTGAAATCGTCATAGGGTAGTTTTTAAGATTTACAACCACTGTGATACAAATCACCATTCTGTTAATTTTACTAGGCATTAAAATCCTTAATCAGTTTAATGACCGTTTACAATTTGCATTAAACAATAAGAATTGTTTTAAAACGAAGTGGCGCTTGTTTTTTTTATCTTGTATATCTTGTATTACCCCGCCCCTCTCCGACTTATTGGGGTTAGCCGGCAAAAACTAAAGCAGTGTTATTTAGGTCAAGTTGATACTTCCAGAATAGCTATATTTTGGTAGGTTTGGTATTCATATATATAAAAATAGCCTTTGTGATTCTGGAGGCTATAGGAAATTGACGCCCAACGTGGGGCCTTTTGTTGGAAATTCCTCTTTGTTAAAACCACTGAAGATTTGTTGTTCTTGCATGTTAGGATAGTTTTTCTTAGAAGAAATTCTTAGATTTGAGCAAATATTCGAATGTAGCTTTCTATGAAATTTTACTTTTTAAATTAGAAAAATAAGTGTAAGAGGAAACGTTCTAGATTGGTTCACGAGTTATTTAGAAACTCAAACATTACCAACATGCATATCACCAAGGTTATCGATCAGAATATTTAAAATCATTTAAAGGTATTCCGCAAGGCTCCATACTGTAACCCTTCCTGATTTTAATATATGTAAAGTATTATATATTTGCAAATTCAACCAAATATGTTAGACGGCGTTATATATATTCTCGAGAATATGTAAATTCTATATGTGTCATTGGTTTTGGCCACTACTTTAGTTATTAATTATAAAAAGTAAATTTATATGAATTTTAATCATTCGAGAATGACAAAGTTTTAAGTTAAAACGTGACAATAATTCAATTCAAGCTAATAATGAGGCAATGGCGAATATTCAAAATACAAAATATCTTGTATACATGTTGTTATGTTATTTGATCATGCAAAAGAGAGAATTCACCCACACAAAAATATTCAATCAGCAACAAATGCAATTTTTACTTTATTCAATTGAATGGTTGCATAACCGCACTTTCTAATTAATGAATTTTTGATAAAATTTTCTTTTATGAAATATAAAATTGTTAATTAACTTTAACATGCACACTAGAACTCTTTAAACAGATAAAGGATATAAAGAAAGCTAGTTTTTCATAGTATTTAAATAATCTTTCTTACAGGTTGACAATTTAGTGGTTGGTTTAATTTTTTTTTTCAACTTATATAAGTTTGATTGATTTCCGAAGATAGAATTTACCTGGAACAGACAAAATATATTGTATTGGGATTGTATGCAAATACATATATAGCAACTTACTTAACATTTTAGTTGAGACTTTGTTTTTATATTAACAATGTATCTTGAATTTGCTGTTTTGATGCATTTCATAATTTTAAAGCTGCATGCTAGGTTGTTTTTGTGGGAATTTGTAGAGTAACATTATATCCACAGAATTGACACACTCTTTTATCTAAAGGCTGAATTTTGTTGATAGCAGCACATAGAAATGTATTGTTAAGCTGCGCTTTTCTAACGTTCAAGTTATTTACGTGAATTGGCTTGAATGTCCAAGTTTTTGGCATCTAAAACAATCAGACAATGTTAGTAAGGATGTAATGTTAAGGTTTGTGATGATAGGAATGTGTAAAAAGATGTTTTTATGTAATTAAGCCATTAATTATTATTAACAAATTATTCATCCCATCGACATTAAATTATAAGGTTAATCCTATTTTTCGATTTAAGTGTTGTAAATCGTTGAATTCGGAATTTAATTTTCTAAAGACTGTTTAATTAGTTTTTGTTTTCATAAAAATTATGAATAAAAATAGCGTTGACAAAATTATGATATGAAGATTCAATTGTTTAGTTAAAATTTTTCATAAAGTTAACTACTAATAAAATAAGTAGTATATAAGCAAGTTTTGGTCAAATCATATATATAAAAGGATAGCCATTTCTCATTAAATTCTCTTCTTTTTCCATCATTCAAAGAGAGCACACTGCTATATCCCATCATCAACAAGAAGTCAACACTGAAAATAAAATGTGGGGTTCTCATCTACACGACCATTATCCGACCAATTTTTACATACGGATGCAGTGTCTGGTGCGCGACATCAAAAACCAATTTCCGCAAACTTCAAGTGCTACAAAATAAAATTATCCGTACAATAACAAGTGCACAGTGGTATGTAAGAAACTTGCAGCTCCACCGAGAAACAGGAATCCTGACAGTGGAAGAATTCGTAAAGAAAACAGCCCAAAAATTTTATGATAACATAAATCAATGCAGTGGTGCGGTTCACTTCAACTTAGGCACTGAACACTTACACACCAGACTTAAAAGGAAGTTACCTATTGATGTCCTAAACAATGTGAATAACTAATTTAACTGTCAATATTATAATGAACTATCTATTTTAGTGATATAAATGTTAATTATCTTTTAACCTTGCCATGTAATAGCAAATGTAATGCTGATCTGGCATAATTCCTATTAAAAAAAAAGAGAGCACACATCTTGTTGAGCTTAAATAAATTTAAGGTTATGTTTAGAACTGTAAACAAGTGTCCAATATTGGAGGTTACAATTAATTTGAAGTTGATAAAAAAAGTGTTTAAATAACAAGTGCCAAACGAGTTCTTAATTTGATCTTAATTTTTAATTTTTGATCGATTAGTGTTAACAAGTAGAATTGTTGGAAATTTTATTTAAAAATAAATGGAATTAGATTTAATAAAAATCTATCTAAAAAATATTTTAGTTACCACTGATTTATAAAAATTATCTGGATTTGGTATTCCGTTTAGTAAAACCTTTTTATACGGATTTAATCAGACGGATCATTGATCAGACATGCTTGTTGAGTTCAATGCCAAGCAGTAGCAGCAGTAGAAGGCAGTCAACTGGTACAAGAGGCTTCGAAAATCTTGTGGCGCCAATTTAAAAAAAACATAATTGTTTGGATATTTTCATGGATTTAAATTATCACAAACTTAATAATCAAAATAAAAACCTGAGTTTTTCATATTAGTTAATTTCCTTATTAGTTTAAGAAATATACGACACTAAAGTAAATAAAAATTATAAAACAAATTATAATCCTAAAAATAATTTTTTATAGTTTAATAGATATATTTGAAATAAAATGTTTTTGTTAAAAAAAATATTAATCTCCAAATAAAAGAAGCTTAACTATTTTGGGATTAATTAAATTTAACTTAAAATTAATTAATTAATTAATTCATTAAAATTAACTTAAATCTAATTAGAGAATTTCATATTAAGATTTTTCCTTTGCAAATTTAAATTAAAAAGTTTATACATAAGAGAAATTTCAGTCTTTTTAATTCACATAGAAGAAAAACAATTCTTCTTCTGGTATGAATTATATTTTTTTGTTGTTTCGTTATTTTGTGCTAATAAAAATATAAAATTGTGTTATCATTATCTAGGAGGTTTATTTGTGTATGTGTTTTTCATTATTTATAAGAATTTAGAAAACCTTAAAAGCGACCCGCCTGAGAGAGTCTCAATTCTGCGGAAAGTAAAGTTTTTCACTACTGCAAACATTTAGCCGGTGCATTATTGTATTATAAGGTAAGCAAATTGTAAGTTGTATGCTTTGTGTCATTCTTTTATGCAAATCATCTTTTGGTCTATCTGCTATTATTATTATTATTATTGAAGAACCCCACATCCATGGTAATAAGTAGATCTAATCATTGTTTAAGGGATCACATCGACTGTTACGTAAAAATTTTTTTTATATGTGTTAAATACTTGTTAAGACGCCTTCGAGATTTAGTGAATAGTAGAGCACTACGAAAATTCAATTTTGAACAAATACGGTGACTTCTTGCTTACGGTATAATACCTCATGGTTCTTCAAGTGAATGCCATATAGGAAGAGTAAGTTGCAGAAGTGAACACTAAACATAATGAATAAGGTGAACTATACGTGTTCATCCAACAAAAATAGTTAAACCGCTCCCCACAAATTGATGGTTGCGAGAAAAAGTGGACGCAAAAATTAGTTTTACGTGCTAGATTTTAATAAAAGCACATCAAGTTTCCATTCAGACTTTTTTTCTTTTTGAATAAATGATAACAATCTTTTAATAAATGGTTATAACAATTATTTCAGTTTGTTGTTATAAAAAGTAAAACTTAATAAAAAAAGTTATAAAGAAAGCTAATTATCAGATAATTTAGTTGTGGAAAGAATTAATTAAACATCGAATTGGAAACCTGAAAAAATCAAAATTAGCACTTATAGGTCAAACAAGACCGCCTTAATTGTATAAAAATGTTCCTTAAATTTTTTAAAACCATTTTTGTCCAGCTGAGTTATTTTTAGGATAGTTATTAATAGATTTAAGATACATCCCTTCTAATACAAGTATACATTTTCGTTTATTAACATAAACTGTAAAATTCTTGTTGAGTCATATTCATTAGCAATAATCATTAGATAAATTAAGTGCAATAACAGCAAAGCGAAACAAGAACTAAACAAGTAACTGATAACAACTTCAACAACTAATGAAATTATCTGACCGCCGCGAAATCTGAGCACTGCGATGCTAATTTGGAGGTAAGTTTCCCTTAAGTAAATATATTTTCTCTTTAAATGAATGATATTAATCGTCTTTTAATAAATGACTATTACAATTATTTTAATCTGTTGTTAGAAAAATTAAAAATTGATTAAAAAGTTATAAAATCAAGTACTCGCTTGCTTGGGATACAGATTTTAGAAAATCTATGCTATTCAAAATTTCTATTCAAATATTTTTGTAAGGAGTGGCTTAACTATTTCTGTTGGCTGTAATACGGTCATTCTAAGAGTATTTCTCTAGTTCCTCGTTTTGAAGCAAAGTAGCTTCCGGATTGTATTGTATTATGATTTATTGTGCAATTATTAGACTCCAAAGTCTAAACGAGAATGTTAAATAACTGATGTTATATTCTTGTCATTTATTTATAGAAGTCAAATTATTTAAAGGTATAAGTTAAGTTATTTAATTATGTAAATACTTGTAACCGTAATACAAACTGTGCTTTTTTAATAATTCATTTATTATTATTGAAGATTCTCTATTAAATTCTTACTAACTTCATATTTTATGGAAATTTATGTTTAAAATAAGAAACATTTATTAAAATAATCGCATATCTCACTTAGCACATAAATCTACCTTTTGATGGCAAGCCTCGTATACATTTAAAAAATGTCTTTTTTATTAGCCAGAATGAAGTCATTATCATTCGAGCGTAAGATTAAAGTGTCATCTTTATTATCATATTTACCCTCAAAAATTAAATGTTGTAGAAATTGTACCACCTTCCTTGTGCCCTTATTCTGCGTTAAACCTTTTCTGTTTTAAAATCTCCAAAGGGAAGCGGTTTTTAAACCGTTTAGATTTAGAGTCTATAATTGTTCTTAATGTCTGTAATTCTCGTCTTCCTAATTCCTAAAGGAACAGTATAGTAGGTGTACTTCCCACGCAAAGCTCTTAAAACAGTAAAGATTTGTACTAACGTTTATTACAAACGCTTTTCTTTTGGTTAAGAAACATCGTTTATTCTTAGATTCTTACATGTGGTGAAAATTATTAACAGTTCCTATGTGTTCAGTAATTTGTCGTTTTTGTTTTTTCGTTTCCTTATTTTTTACTTTTTATTTGGTACAATTTGCATTAATATCGGCGAACTAATAGCTACAAGAGATTTAAAAGATATTAGGGAGAATTTATTTTGGATCCGTGTATTGGGGCGTAATAATGACCCATCTGCCTCCTACACTATTTTTGTATATCAAAGTTCTGAATTTATTTGTTTGCGGAGTTGTTGCGGAGGTAGTAAACATTTTCATTACGCAGATCTACCTACACAATCCAGATTTGATAAAAATGTTTTAATAAGGGTAATATATTTCGTTAATAATAATGTTGATGCAAAAACACAGTTACATAAGTTATGAAACATGGAAATCTCTTTGTTGACAATACTGCCTCAAGTCTTGGGTAATTTATTGTGTATTTTTTACCTGACAGTTGTTTCGACATGTAACGTCATTAATTTAATCGTACTTTTGATAATGAAAAAGATTTTAGAAATGAATTTTTGCAAAACCAACCAGTACGAAAAACAAACTTTTCTAATTAGTTTTTTTTTAGTTTTGGTTGTTCTAGCTACTTCTATCAATAATAAAACGTCAAGAGGGGTGTGATTTCGGATGATGAAGTTGCTGCAGTTTTGCAATTAAAGAATATAATAGAAATAAAAGGTATAATCCCGAAGTTATGCAAATAAGCAAAATAATATAAGGTCCAAAAACTTATAGTTCAATTGAAGAGATATCTTAAGCCCCGTAGAAAAGCTAATTTCGTTTCTGAAGAAAAACTTGCTTTTATACGTATAATACCATAGATCTATTTAATTAAACAACATTTATTGATTTTGTTTCCGTTTTGAACACGTGCAACTGTCTGATGCTTTCCAGATTCCAACCTACTGCGTTGATGTGCTTTTATAACTATTTGGTAGTTTCACAATAACTATAGTTAACTCAATACTTTGATGATTCGCTGTAAATTGAACCTACTTGTAACAAGCTTTGATTAATCTAGAATTTTTTAAGTAGACGGATGTATATAATGTTTTGATAGAAAGTTTTTTATCCGGTAATACCCTATGTGTTTATCCTTATCCTCATGCCTGTTTCTACAAACACGTTTAATTGTCAATCCGGACCAATGATGTTTTAATACCTAATATATAATTATGTAACAGTCAGTATTTAATATATTTCGGCAATATTTCAGATATTTAGATTTCAGTAAATCGGTTGCTCAGTATTAACTAAATTTATTTGATATTAAATAATTTATTAGTGTTAATATTATTTATATAATTTGGAGCTTCCCGTTTATTTAAGTATTAAGATTCCGAAGAATTTACCAAGCAGAAAAACAAGAAAGATTATAATTAGAAATTGTGAAACAACTACAACAGAAAATTGACTATCTGCAACAAGTACAGCAAACCCAACGGCAAAACCAGCAGCTGCAACAACCTAGCCGAACATACAATCTGGCAAACTCAGATGAAGAGGACGAACTGATAGCCAGAGAGGCAGCATGGTTACTGCCAAAAAAACAAGAAAAGAAAAGCAACAAGTTCACCTGAACAAGTAAGTAAATCTGAAAGTAAATCTCCTAAGAAACAGAATCCTAAAGTCCCAAAAAAATAAAACCTCCACCGATATTGAGTAATGTGGAAGATTACGGCTCCGTTAAAGAAAAAACTAATTCAAAGAATTTAGAATACAATGCAAGTATGTTAAGCAATAAGCAATTAAACATAAATGTCGACACATACTTACATAGCGTACAAAGATATGACTCAGTTATTAAATGAAAGCAAGCAAATAGGAATGGCACAGTTATGAAAATAAACAAACACGACCTATAAAGGTTGTAGCAAAGAATTTACACCCTACATGCGACACGACTGAAATTAAAGATGAGTTAATCCATAGAGGATTTAAAATTATAGAGGTCAACAATAGAATTAAAAAAGTTAGAGTAAATAATAAAGAAATTATAACGCCTTTACCATTATTTATGTTAAGTTTTGACAATAGCGAGGATATTAAAGAAATATATGAAATACAACATTAAGGAAATATGAAAATGAAGATTGAAGCGTTAAGAAGTAACAAATTAATCCCACAATGCAAAAGATGCCAAAGATGGACACACGCAAAAATATTGCAAAAGCGAACCTATATGCCTTAAATGTTCAAATTGTGGTGCATCACACCCTGTCAATTACAGAGGATGTTTAATTGCGCGCGAATTACAGAAAAGGCGCGACAAATCAAACAAAAGTAAAAATGATCTGCAACCAGAAGCATTTACATCTAGTAAAACCATTGAAGGTGTATCATATGCTCAAGCCGCTAGAACTGACAAATTTATTTATTTATTTATTTATTTATTTATTTATTTATTTACTCCCATAAAACGGGCAAGCCCAATTACAATGTAGGAGAGTTATATAATACAATATCTATATAATATTTATAATAAAGACATAATACTTAAAAAAAACAAAGAAACTAATAACCTGAAAACAAAAACAAAAAAGAAGAAATCCTTTATTGGAGTTGGAACGAGACGAAAATATACTTTTAGTATGAGCATATGTAGATAAGTTGATATACTATGAGTTTGCAAGTAGATTTGATAAAGACTTCTTGAACGATATGAAGGATGCGCCAAATAAATCAAAATTAATTTCATAACTAATACGGTTAATTGTTGTTGCCATTCGCGTCATTGGAGAATAAAATTTCAAATTAGTTCTGTATCGTGAGATATACAATAGGTTTCGAGGACGGCACCGATGAGCTGGTACATACAACTGTATCAAAGGCAATAATTTGGGACAGTCTATTCTATTATTTATGAGCTTATAGATAAAGCAAATGTCTCCCACTTCCCTTCTTACGTGTAACTTAACAACTTTAAATTCATTCCTAATGTCCTGATAATCATTATAGTTAGGGTATCTACCATGCGCTTTAAAATATAAATATTTTAAAAACTTATTTTGAACAGTTTCGATCTTGTTTTGATATATATTTATACCCGAATTCCATACTATCGATGCGAATTCTAGTTTAGATCTTACTAATGAGTTGTATAAGAGTTGTATCGTTGTTGTATTCTTAAGATCATTTGTAGCTCTAATGAGAAAACCGAGATTTTTTGTAGCTGCGTTTACTATTTGATTTATATGATCGTCCCATTTTAAGTTAGCCTTAAGGTGAACTCCTAAATCCCTAATGCTAGATATTTGTTCTAATTAATTTCCATTCATAACATATTGATATTGGTTTGGTTGTTTCCTTAATGTGAATGTCATGCACTTACATTTGTTGATGTTAAGACTTAATTTATTAGTGTTACTTTAAAGGAGTAGTGAATCGACACAATTTTGTAATATTTGATGGTCATGTTTATTTGTAATTTCTCTATATATCTTGACATCATCTGCAAATAGTAGACAGTCACATTTCTGAATGCAGGACGGGAGATCATTGATAAATAGTAGAAAAAGCAATGGTCCCAAATTACTGCCCTGTGGTACAACGAAGATTTAAACAACAACATTCTACAATTGGGCAAGTTCATAGAACAACAAATATCATTGAAACATTCTTTTTTAGAAGAAAAAATAATCTGCTCAACGATTTTCCTAGATGTGGCTCAAGCCTTTGACAAAGTTTGGCACGAAGGATTGGTCTACAAACTAAAAAGGATGATACCCAAACAATACGTTTACTAACGAGTTACATATCAGACAAATTATTTCGCATTAAGCAAGAAAATGAATACTCAGAGTTAAAGGAGGCTAGAACTGGAGTGCCCCAAGGAAGTGTCTTAGACCCCGCCCTCTACTTGTTGTATGCAAAAGATCTTCTACAACCGCTGAATGTAACTGTTGCCATATTTGCCGACGACACAGTACTGATGGTTACTGGAACAACCATACAAGAAACAGCTGATAAGCTTCAAGAAGCCAGTGACGAAATACACCTTTGGACTGGAAAGTGGAAAACAAAGCTTAATGAATTAAAATCAGTTCATGTAAACATTACTAATAAATGGCTTATAAATACACCTTCAGTTAATCTAAATGGCATCATAGTTCCATATGAAAATACAACAAAATACTTAGGAATGACCTTAGACACGAAATTGCGCTGGAAAGAGCATATAAAAAGAAGAGAAAAGAACTGGGACTCAAGTATCGACAGTTGGCTACTGAGACGCAACTCGCAATTTTCAATAAATAGAAAATACTTATATACAATCAAATCTTAAAACCAATATGGGTCTATGGCATACAATTATGGGGATGTGCCAAAGAAAGCTATATCAAAAGAATCCAAACTTTCCAAAATAAAGTACTACGGAATATGGTAAATGCTCCATGGTACATCAGAAACAAGGATCTACATCATGGTTTAGGAATTTCAAACGTGACAAGCGAAATCAAGAGATTTGTCACTAAACACGAAGCCAGATTACGACAACATGTCAACGTTGAGGCATTACAACTACTCGACAATCAAAACATCATAAGAAGACTGAAAAGGACTAAGCCATTTGAACTAGTCTAAATACTGTGTAACGTGTTAATAGCAGAGCAAAGTCAGACTAAAATATAGAACATCAGGGGATGAACTTTAGCTTAAGTTTTAAGAGTTTCAAGATAAATTGATGGTTGGTCTATTAGACCAGTTTCAATAACAAGCACATATGCGCAAAAAAGAAAAAAGATTTCGAATAACAAAAATCGTTTTTTCGAATAAATGGTACTTATTACGATTCATGTCAAATGTGAGTTCGTATATTAGGTGTAACGTGCTAAAAATGGGGTTATTGGTTTGGTGTAAAATAAATTTTCAACACCCTGTATAACAATGAAATATTCCACTTTAGTTAAAATTAAAGTCGATAGAAAAGCTAGAATGTTTTCTCGCCAAATGTAAACGGCAACTGTATTCAAACAAACATTTAGAAATGTCGACAGTCTGGCTTAATATAAGAATAATATATTTCTCGCGGTTGAAATCCTGCTTGGAGACACGTATTCTTCAAAATATCCCCGCTAAAAAACAAGCTAAGTTCTCCTTCGCAGTAATAAAGAACGGATGTATTGCTAAATTTTCATTTATTAAATTGAATTTTCTAGTTTGGAACAAACTTGGTTTATAAGAAAACATTTATACAAAAAAACTAAATAAGTGCTTAAAAAGATACTTAGAATAATTATTTTAATTAAAATAATTATTTTGGTTTCTGGTTTCCATTTTACGACACTGTGCACCTTTTTAATTGAATGAAGAGAATTATGTACAGTTTTATTATCGGCCGTGCATACCGTCATGTTCCAATTCAAGTGGTTATACAAATCACCCCACTTTAAAATTTAGAAAAAGCTATGCGGAGGGCATCCTATAGTCAGTTCCAGTATGGAGACAAGCGGTTTCACTTGAGTAATCTCGGGGGTGCTTTTGCGGTCCTGGCGGATGCCGGATTCCGTATTGTTTTGTATTATTGACGAATATTAGTTCTGATAGATTTAGTGTAGAGGAAGTATGTCTTTAATCTGAGGTTAATAAAAACAATTGGGAATGAATTCTCCTCCCGGTCAATATTTAATATAAATCGAAAAATCGTACATACAATTTAGTTCATTGCAGTTATTACAGAGATAATTGTTACCCTTTATACGGGATTCGTTTGGTTAAACGTATACAGTTTATAGTTCATCTGTAGAAATTCGTGGGATTTCCTGTACCTGTGTTTCCTGTCATCGGAAAAATATTTTAATGCTTAATGCAATCCTGACCTTTTATTTGTGTAGTGTTTATGGCATAGGAATAGAGTCCTTGCATGATTTTCAGATTTATTCCCAACGAGTTCAGAATTGTATATTTTACTGTTATTCAAAATATTTTTGCTAAATAATTGCTATTATTAAAGCTATTAGCAAAATAAGTTTAAATAATTATTGGGGCCCTTGAAACGCATTTACGCTGGCGCGGGCGGACTGGCGTCACAACTCGTAGGCCCTTGCGTAGTCTTGCAAATGCACTTACTCCGTCTATTTAGGTTTTGTAATTTCAGGTTTATTTGTATTCTTAGTTATTAAACAAGTTACCACGTGTTTTGTTTTTGCTCTTTGTACTAAAAAAATAGTCGTTTTCAAGACTATAAAAGCAAGAGGGGTTATATAAGGGTAACTTTTAAGTTACCGATAAATGTATGCTTAGTATTCGTAAAATAAAATAATAATACTCAATTTACTCTATTCAATTTACTCACCACTAAAAATATAAAAACGTTACATACATATATGTTTCGGCACTCAAAGTAATTGTATTGCCATCCTCAGACGATTACCAATAAAAAACTTAATACAATTTAATACTTACTAATAAACGTCTCAACTTCTTAAAACTTATTTACATTAACACCTATATGCCTTTTTTATTTCACAAAATATTTTTCTTCTCATCTTATTATAATTAATAAAAAACAAACTTTTCTTTCGCGTTCCCACTGACGCGAAAAGAACGAAATTGTGGATAAATGCACCAGGCGGAATTATACACATCTTGCGAAAACCTTATGCTTGCATGTGAAGATCATTTTAACATAAGTGTATCCAATATTTTAAAGCTACAAAATACATACGCGTTCAGTTTCTTTTTAATCATTTATTATATAACAATGAAAGCACGGCAGCTGTTAATTAACGTATGTAATAAATCGGCCTTTCTTGTGAAGGTAGCAACTTTTGTTTTGAAAAATTGAAATTTCTTATGCAATTAGAACTGTCACGCTAACAATCAAGCCTCCTTTTGACGAGTACGGCCTTACTTTTGAATACAGCAGCCTTTTAAATGAATAAACAGAAATTAATTACTAATGAAAATAAATGCGATAATTGCGTTGATACTTTATGTTTTTTCTCGGGTTTCCTACTGCATGTAAGCCTTGAAAAAGGCCGTTTTTTTATAAATTCAAAAGTAACTAACAAACGAACGCGTACAGGTACGATACAGGATTGTACGCTTGGGTAGCGTCCTTAATATTATTTATTACTTGCTACTTCCTATTTGTAATTTATAGTCCTTGGAATTAGCACCCACGATCCTGAACTCAATTTGAATAAGAAAGACGTCTCTGTCGGGGCCTAATTCTAAAGTGAGTATAGTTTCTGACGTAGTGAGTTATAAATTTCTTGAGAGTAAGTTTCTTCAATTAAAACCCATGCGTGGAATTTTTGTTAATAATTTTTTGAGTGAAGTAGTGTTACAATTGAAGGTCTATCGTGGGGCCTTAGTTTATTTGTTTACCACGAAATCGTCGTTTCGTAGGTAGCGTCCCATTTTATGTTTCGAACCGAGCTAAGAGCAAAGCTGACCAGGATTAATTGATATATTTTATAATTTAATAACACAAAATATCCCCAAAGCAAGTTATCTTGGTAGTTAGATTTTCAGGTAATTAGGATGGTTTGTTGGATTAAAAAAATAATTTCAAAATATATTTTCACAACTACAAATCGTTGACTGTTCCGTTGAAGCTCGAAACAATGGTGAATTTAAAAAAATGACTTAAAACACCTAATAGTAACCAACGTGTTTTTGATCTTGAGCGGGGTTCAATTAGACAGAAGATTAAATTAATATGATATGCAAAAATTTCACTTTAATATTTCTACGCCAACGCCAACAATTACTTGTAAAAACAAATATATCTTAACATACATATTCAGAATATAACTCGTATTATTCTCGTGTAGTAAAGGCTACTGCAATTATACACTCACTTCTAAGTCTATACGTTCAGACTAAAACAAGCATTTAATGGGATATTAACATGAGTTAATTGCTCCAAAGTACTACGCTTGTGGATTAAACTTTTGAAATAACTATTTGCTAGGTTAACTTATTTTTCTTACCCATAAATCTTTAACAATAAGTTATTTAAAATATTGATCGAAAAAAATAACAATACTTGATCTATCTAGATTTTAAATTTTGGGTATTTAGAAATTGAATACGCATTAATCTCAAAGTTTTTAACACTAATTTAGTTAGCTGATAAAATACACTATGCATTTAGCGTTTAGCTACCACTTTTTGGAATCTGTACCTCTGGGAACACTCAATAGAATACTGCAGTGTTCAGCAGATCTACAGTTAACAGCCCACGAGATATTACTACAGAACGAACTGCGGTGGTTGAAATTTGTCGTCGTACCCATCTTCGTGATACATCTTCCCGAAACGTGAATATGCGACACTCCCTTAAAATTCTTGAGATTACTCCCGCATGGCTATTAAAATTCCATTTTTTATTCAAATTAGCCCTGTTTTTGCTCATAAATTACAAGTTGAATCAACCTTAATAATTTATTATCAATAGATAAACCTATTTGAAATCAGAAAACGAACTCACTAAAATATATTACCATGAATAAAATATTTGTTACTGTTTCTTATATATGAATGATGAAATGCAATAGCTTGTCTTTGGTTATTAATTAAAAGAATTATTTTTTATTGATTATTGATCTGCCAGTAGAGCAAATCCTTTCCAAAATATATTTTTAATAGTTTTTTTATCTTATAAATCAATTGACGATAAATTTCATGCCTGTATATTACTTGTCTTCATATTTTTTCCGCGAGAAAATTCCTATTTTCTGACGTTAGCTGAAAATCGAAAAGGTATACCTTTGGGGGTAGTTTGGAATACGTTGCTTCTTTAAGAAAAAGGCCGGAATTTAGTAAACACGAGAAATATAGACTTTTATCTAAGTTCCCGTTAAATTATCTTGAACTTTTCAAAAAGGAAATGACTTCCGTTTAATATTTCATATTTTCCATCCTCTTTACGTTAAGAAAGTTTTCATTTATTCAAATTAATACAGTGAAATTCAGTAGTCATTCTTTATAATACACATATTTAATGACGTAAAAAAGTTTATAAACTTCTTTTACTACAAATAGTTTAATTAGATGTTTAATCAAATGTTGCTCAATGTTTCAATATTTTTGCTAAAGATTTTTTGCAATAAAGTACTGCAATATCTCGAGCTATTATTTTCATTTAACAATTATAAGACACATTTAATGTTGCCCTTGTTAATTACTGAAATTAGTTAGAAATTACCATCAAAATCTGTAATTTTGTTACTAACTTTTGATTACTTTTTAGCGTATAAATAAATGAATAAAATTTCGTACCTTGCGTGTAGATTTCCTTCGAAAGA
This sequence comes from Agrypnus murinus, assembly GCA_929113105.1. Lineage (NCBI taxonomy): Eukaryota > Metazoa > Arthropoda > Insecta > Coleoptera > Elateridae > Agrypnus > Agrypnus murinus. The sequence goes on from OV816025.1 coordinate 157,813,498, forward strand.
GTAGTAATGAGTTTTGAATTTTTCATCTTTCTGGGTGGTCACCTATAATTCCAATTATTACAAATATAGGTATGTTCATTACATTTGTTCGTGATTCCATCACATCCTCGGTCATTCCACCAAAAGACCTTTTTAACCATAGCTTTCTTGATTTCGTGGTCGTTTCTAAAAACTGTCCATGCGTAGTTACATATTGTAAAGACACATACCTATGAAAATTTGTTTGAAATTCTTATTTCTAACTAACATCAGTCGTTTCCAAATTAACTGTAATTTATCTGTTAATCATTAAAGCTATTCCTTTTTAGAAAACTAATTTTATTGGCAATAAATAAAATAACTTATTATCTTTTTATATATGGGACGTTCCACATCAACTGGACCACCTGAATACCCAAAAATTAAAGCTACAAAAATATCCAGGGTGTCCATTTTTTCGTTGAAACGTTATCTTTCAAACGCAATGTTGCCCATGAGAAAAAACTAAAATAGCGGTTCAGGATGGCTGCTAGAACACATAAACTCTTAAGAAATTTAAAAAAAAAAATCGATTTAAAGTGTATTATTGAGTGTATAATTAATCCTGTACACCATATTTTTAGTTTTTCCAATATGGCCGTGCCAATCGCGCCTAAAACCGAAAATTACATGAATTTTAAAAAGTGGAAATACGAAGGTCAGGCATATCATTTTCGCCGTATTTTGACAAGCTGAACACGATCTCGTACTCAGAATTTGCCCTGGATCCTTCAATATAACGTAAAAGGCTAATTTTGAGAGAAAATTTACCGAAAAATAGGCTAAAATTGATTTTTGTTCATCCAGACGTAGCATTTTCGACGTACATAATTTAATGCGCTGAGAACGATCTCGTTCTGACCATTGAATACTCTATAAATTTATAATCAATACCTAACCTAATAACTTTAAACCTAACATAGGTTTATTCTTGAACAACAACTTTAAATCTATATATAAATCTTTTAACATATCCTAAGGCGTTAGGGTCCAATCCTAACTACTTTAAACCTAACATAGCCTAAGCATCACGACCAACCCAATAACTATAAACCTAACATATCCTAAGTAGTTAAGTTCCAAACCTAACAACTTTAAATTAAATATAGTCTAAGGCATGTGTCAGCCCCAAACTTATCAACTTTAACCCTGACATAGCCTATAAAATTAATTAAGTACTTCTAGGATATTTTAAATATTCAATCCTTATTTTGTCTTGTAGTTTTTTTTGTAACTGACTAAAATAACGATTATTTCCTAAGCATTGAAACTAGGAAAAGCTTTTTTTCTTGATTGATTATATACACAATGTTATGACCTATGCATAACAATTAATTGTAGCTGTACTTATTCCGTAAGATATTTTTCCAATCTTTGTTCGTTTGTGACAAGTAAAATAAAAAATATACAACTAAATCATTTATCACACTATGTCGTGTAAAAAGTTAGGCTAAAGGCTTCAAGCCTAAGGATTTACGTTTCAAGTTATTAGGTTAGGTATTAGGTTTAATTATAAATTTATGAAGCGTGAACGAGATCGTTTTGAGCGCATTAAATTTCGAAAATGCTACGTCTGGATGAAAAAAAATCAATTTTGGCCCATTTTCCTGTCATTTTTCCCTCAAAATTAGCCCAGGGCAAATTTTGACTACCGGATCGTGTACAACTCGTCAAAATACGCCGAAAATGATATGCCTGACCTTTGTTTTTGGACATTTTAAAATTCATGTAATTTTCGGTTTTAGGTGCCATATTGGCGCGGCCATATTGTAAAAACAAAAAATATAATGTACAGGATTAATTATACACTCAATTTATACACTCAATAATACGCTTTCAATTAATTTGTAAAAAAAATTTCTCAGAGTTTATGTGGTCTGGTCGCCATCTTGAACCGCCATTTTGTTTTTCTCAAGGGCCACATTGCATTTGAAAGATAGCGTTTCAACGAAAAAATTGACACCTTGGAATATTATTTTCGTAGCTTTAATTTTTGGGTATTCAGGTGGCCCAGAATTCACTAGAATTCAAAATTAGGGGTTTTTGACATTTATTAAAAATAAAGTTGAAACTGCTAATGCTACCCCTCCTGTTTGCCTCCCTCCCAACTCACATTTAACTCCCCACCCGATCAACCAACCCACTCTGACTTAACTCCCTTCCATCAGGCTTATCACCTCATTCAACTTAACTCCCAGACTCCTTTGAAGGTATTTTCTTCGCTTCGTTTTAATTTTCAACCCCTGCATAAAAAGAAATTATCTCTGTCTTTAAACGTTAGAATAAAATTACCTATATTCAATTTTTATTTTTCTGTTATGTATTTCTAATTTCAAATATGTCCTATATTATATCCAACAATTTTTAAAATGCAATTTTAAATTTCAACGTTCAACTACTTATGGACGTGTTCGATTTCCAGCTTTAACACACCAAAGATATTCTAACCTCCAATCTTTAATACTGATTTAGTAACAGAAATGACTACATTAGAATATGTTAGACTTTTATGCTAGTAAATAAAAGCATTATTATACCTGCCCATATTTAGCATATTTTTATTTTATTTTATTTTTTAACATTAATGGTATTCGATTTAAATTCATTAAAAAGAATTTGACACACTACCCACTAAAAACGAGTTTACATTCTATAGAATTCAATATCATATTTATTTTCTATGCAAGGTTTATACTATAAAATGATGGCTTGCATTCATTGCTTTCTTCAAGGCCGTAGACAATTTCACCTGAAAACCAAGGTTGTCTTTCACGTACATTTGACCGATAGTATAAGTATACATCTATTTTTTGAATCTAGTTAGAAAATAATTTATTGTATTAATTTACTTTTTTGTGCGTTAAGTTTCTCGTTTGTTAAATTTTATTTTTCCCTATAATTTTAATTTCTTTTTGTTTAGTTGAAATTCTTCTTCACTGACATGGTAATCACTAATTGTTGCAAGTGATTTCCGATAGCATTTATTAATCAGACTGGACTTAGTTGTATTTTAGTTGTTGGAAGAATATTACTGCACTTTGCTAGTGGTTGGTCAAATTTCTGCTTCTTTTTGAAAAAGTGATGATCATCCTGATTATGATCATCAAGGTTTCTAATAAACTTTACGTGTTACCTAGTTTTAAGAGTGAGGTTAGGCGTATTGTTTTGTTGTTTCTTACAGTGCTTTATATTTTGTTGATTTTTAATTAATTTTTTCGACAGATTCAAAGAAAGTAAAGAAAAAAGTAATCAAGCGTATATTTGGTATTTAGTTAATTATTAAAAATATTGATTTATTTGACAATTCATTATTTTGTATGTTCTTCAACATATGGTTGTGTACATATTTATAAAATAAATAAAGATTATTAAAAGTTTCACAGTTTTATTAAAATATACCTGACAATATTGTTTCGACAGCTATGCTGTCATTATCAAAGGTAATATAATTATAAACAAACACGTCGCTAAGGTAGATACAAAATAGGTAACTAGATAAAATAATAATAATAATAAAAATTAATAATAAAAATCATAATTAAACATCTAATACTTCCAGTAACGGAGAATTACTGAGCTCAAGTTGTTCATTCATTAAAGGTACCCTGAGTTTGTGTTTGTACATATTTATAATTTAATGAATTAGAATTATCGTGTTTTAGCACCAAGATTAATGTGTATTAATGAAGACGTAATTTGAATATAGAAAAATTATTATCTCTGACCAGGATTCGAACAAAAAAAAGGATTCGAACAGGAAAGGAGCGGTAGAGCATCTGCCTAGATAGCAAGTCCCGGGTTCGAATCCTGGTCAGAGATAATAATTTTTCCATATTCAAATTACGTCTTCATTATATTTATAATACTATATACGTTGTTGATTGGTATGCTTATGATTATACTAGTATTATTTATTGATTATTATTATTATTATTATTATTATACTTGGATTATTGTTTTATTGTATGGTAAAAATATTTCTGATACTTTACAGGTAGCCATATGGTATCTATTTGATTAGATTGGTTAATTAATAATATTTTCTTTAGGGATTGGGTATTAAAATTTAATAGATATTAATGCTTACTAATTCCAGTAAAAAAATACCTATCATGTAATTTAAAGAAAGTTTGATGACGTCACACGCTCACGCCGATTTAGTTAATACAAAATTTTCTGAACCAGAACATAGAGAATTTTATACCATTTAATAATATATATGGTTTATACAATTTCTGACAGAAAATAAAGTTGCTACAAAGAGGGGCGCTTTAAATCAAACAAACTGTATACAGTAACTGCATACGTGCATGTTTGATTTCCTCACAATTGTTGTTATAAGCATCTTGTCAAGTGACTCCCACATAAGTGGGGATCTGTCTGGGGAAATCTAAACACTGTTATCGGAATCCTCCTCTCGTCGCAAACATCCAACAGGCTTTGCAAATTATATTAACTATTCCAAAAAGCTCAAAAAAATTTTAATTTTTATACTTTTTTGATTTACATTTATCTTATTTAAAATACAGACTGCTCGTGTAACTATTAGGAATGTTGCACTATATAGACGTTCACATTTCTCTAACAAAACACGCTTGTTAAAAGCAAGTACATGTTTTCTCGTTACATGCTTCATATTTTTATATTCCTGCATTTTTATGTATACGAATATTTACTATGTACATACTTTGTGAAGTTATTTACAATGTCACACTACAACTCAGTAATATCTTGAAGTAGAACTCATAATATCTGTTATCTTCGTACGTTTGAAAACGCAGTTCAAATACAGAGCATCTTTCTCATAAGCATTAGGCTACTTTTATTTTTATATCGTTCGTGTTGTTTTAAAATTATGATCTATTTGGCACACAGACTTATATTCATGGGACAGTGTTTGTTTATATTTGTATTACCTTTAATAATGACAGCTGTCGAAACAATATTGTCAGGTAGATTATAATAAATCTGTGAAACTTTTAATAATCTTTATTTATTTCATGATTATTGAGTTTCATCATATAAGGCTAGAAAAAATAAAAACTACTAAAACTTTTCATTCTACAAACCTGGAGCACTATTTGTAGTAATTATTCACGATATACCTATTATATACAGCATATTCACTCGATTGTCAACACTTTGAAGTTGTTAAACTTCCCTTAAATATCATACACACCACAATCAGTTTGCCAAAGTTTGCCGATCGTCATTGCCATTGCACGCTGGTAATAACGAGCAGCGGATATCACAGCATAACTTGTTGTTGCGTAGCCCAACCAATAGTCCGAGAATACAACAAGGTCACACACGGGGCGGCTTATAATATTTGCGAGAATATGCACCTACTTCTTGTTTTTCTACTGGACCTATTAACCTAATTTTTGCATAACAGGATTCGTTTGCAATTTTGTTTTAATTTAATTCCCATTAGAATATTTTTTAAATCTATATGGGCGTGCTTAATAATATAATTGCTTTAAATTGTTGATACACACGGTTGGTTGGTTTTCGTATTCAGCACTATGTCATTCTGTGTTGCATTTTTATTTCCAGTCGAGTCCAATAGTCTGTCTCTTCGATTTAGGATCGAGGTCCATACAGGGTCCTCAAATTGCATATTTCCCATCCAGTAACCGTGTTTAAAAAGACAAATAGCGTAGTTTACCAGGTTAAAAATGCGTTCGATGTAATTAAATCATATTCTGAAATAGGAAACAAGTACCCTCAGGTACTAGAAAATTGATTGCAGAAGATTTCATTACGAAAAGACGTGAATTTTAAATATTTATAATATTATATAAGTGAAAAAAGAAAAAAGTTTTATACCATATTTTTTCTACGGCTATATGCAACTAACAAAATAAAAAATTATATATATAGCGCGCAAAGTAATACGACTCGTTAATTCTAAGGGGCGATAGAAGACACCAAAAAGAACAAAAAATCTTAATACATTTGTTCTACCTTAATTAGCTTTCAATTTAGAAGAAAAAACCATTGCCATATCTGATAACCTTTCATAAAAAAAACACATGTCAGCTGAAGGCCTTGACCTTGCTTTAAAATTCAAATGGTTTAGTCCAAACAAACTAATCTATGTTTATTTTGTAGTACACTTGTTGAATGGCGCATCCTTGTTTTGCTGTGAAACAAAATTAAGCATGTTTTATTGCTTTTTATTACAAAAGGTTTTTATATACATTAAACGAAGAGTGTAGGCCAGGGCATGATCAGCAGCTGTGTAAATTTTTGCCCAAAAATTTGCCCAAATTTTTAGTTCAATCAATTAGACTACAAAATACGGGGAATACAGAAATTAATTGAACAAAAACAATATCGCAACTGTTTATGCAATTTGTTAATTAACATGTATTCCTGGAATGCGTGAAGTTAAGTAACTCAAATGGTACACTTAAATAGAAATTTGCAAAAATTTGGCTATACAAAAATGATTTATTCTGACCTTTTATCTGTATAAACAGGCTGTTCGAAATGTTTTAAGAAAACAGTAAAATCCAACTCTTCATTAAATACAAAACATATTTTTCCCATAAAAGAGATTGGAAGTTTTCAGAATTTTTTAGTTTGTTTCATTAGGTATTTAATTGGTGGGAAAAGTGAGATACACTTATATGTTTGCACCCTCTGAAATAAATCAAATTATTTTCGTATAATGCACATACATATGTGTCGTAAAAAAGAATTTATTAGTTGAAATAGGTATAGTTATAGGCTACGATAGTGCAATTTGATAATTCTTCTCCTTTATACACATCAATTAATTTAATACAACATTAAGTTAGTTCTATAATATTATTATTTCATTAATTAATTTAATTCGGACACCTATGATTTAAAGAGCTTTTTGACAAATTGTTTATCTTATCTCACTCTTAAACGCTATTATTTACGCAGCTGTGTATCAGGTGTTGAGCTAGATTCTTCATTAATTTGTAAGTATAGTATTTTTTTCTACTGTTACAATAACGTCATAAAGAGGAAATTAGCATCATTGCCAAATTGCGATAAAAATGTAAAGATAGGCAACCCATTATACAAAAGTGTAAATCGGTTTCTTCGCAAACTTCTGTACGAGAAGAAATTAGATACAATCGTTACAAACAACAAGGGAACAATGATCGTTGTATTTCTTAATAATAGTAAAAGCATGTAGTTAAAGATGTAACTACAGTTTCATACTTGTTCCATTGTCAGTTTTAGTAAAATTTACTGGTTTGTTTTACACACCAGAAATTAACACTTTGACGTTATTGTAAAGTTAAAAAAATAAACTATGTAATAATAGCAGCATAGACAAAAGTGTGCTTTATTGACAAAATATTTCAAGTTCAACAAATACAATCCTCAGCATTATGACATAAGGAGAATGTCGAGCGGACTATATTACAAACTTTCCAGAGTTCTTCTCGAGTTCTGGACCGTGTTTTATAAACTTTATTTTTTCCAAAAAATAAAAATCTAGGGGTGTGACATAGGGGCATCTCGGAGGCCACAGTTTAAAGATCTCTAGAAAACAGGTTAGTAATAGTAGCTGTCAGTGTAATCACTAACAGCAGTGATTGTCGCTGAACGTGATTACGCTATTCGTTAATTTCGGAAAATATGTAACATTTTATCGGTATAGAGGAACTTGTCAAGTAAATAATCGTATTTGTGAGTTTCAATTTGAAATTTAACATATCTAGAATTAAATAATGAGTAGAATGAAATGACTATGTATTTATACGTAGCAAACAAAATTACTAATAGCCCAGAATCCTGATTTATATTTAATTGCAAAGTACTGCTAAATATGTGACATTATTCGACTGTAATTACACGAGAGGTCTTTTTTTGTCCGGATAAAATTGATTTTTTTAACGATAATTTGGTTGCTTGGTGAATTGACGATACAAACCACCTACGATAAAAAAACGAGTCCGAAGGACGAGTTTTTTTATCTGGTGGTTTGTAGAGTCAGTTTACCAAAAAGAAACCAAATTAGAGTTTAAAAAATCAATTTTATCCCGGAGAAAAAAACCTCGAGCGTAATTCGATGAGATAATTTAATGAATAATAAAAAGGAATAACTAGGTAATTATGAAGAAGTCAAGAACACATTTATTAACTTGAAAATGACAATTATTAAAAACAATGATCAGGTTCGAGAAAGTTAGCCATGGAAGTTTAAACACATTTTATCCAGATGCAAAGTTAGGGCTAACTTTATCCGATGTCAAAGTGACAAATGTATCGCGGCTTATGGGATTTTTTATACATGAATTAAATTATCATTGTTCTTTTACTCAATTGAAATACTGTCACTTAAAATTGACTATATTGAAGCACACTTGATGGGATGTCAATATCTATCAATTCAATGTGCAAGTAGCGCTGACGTCTAAATCCAATGTCTGAATTCCCGAAAGAGTAAAGCATATGCATTTCAGCAACGCGAACTAGGCGTAACAGTGCAGTTTTCATTGATTTCGGTTTGAAAATCCATTCTATGCATGCAGTTGATTTAGCTTGTTTTCTATCTTTTATGTTCGTGGATTCGTGAATTATTCATTAGTAAACTAACCTATTATGTTACCAGGTAAGTAGTACATCTTAAGATATTTTTATATACGGAAGCATACTCGTACTGTATTTACTTAGGCGACGACCGACGCCGACGGTTTAATATAAATAAATGCTTTGCCAGAGTTTTTATAGTCACGAGTTGATTGTTAATTCAATTATCCAGAACTTTGCCGAAGACAGAATCACAAATACGAAGAAATTAATGAGCTACAGCGAAATCCACTATAGTAAACCTTCATCCTTTTTATAGTCCCGTTTTGAGTTCTTAATTGCCACATTGTGTGTATGTTTTGAAGTATTACTTTTTATTAAAAGAAAAATGAATTAGTTACGGGTGATTTGTATATCAGCAAATATTAACATTTTAAATAATAAAAATTATTATAAAGTACAAGTCAGGTAATACTTTCGACTCAAGTGTTAACCTATTTATTTATTATTACAGTTAATTGAATTAAATTGTAAATATTTCCAAATGGAATTTGTGTTTCAAAAAGCTACACAATAAGATTTATAGCTTAAAGATCACTAACACTTATCGTAACACAATTTAGAACTAGAATCCAACCAATCAATAACACCAAACTAAAATTTTTAAGTAATATTTGTAATAACCTAATCAATACTGTTTAAACAGTACAACATTTCTTGTTTACTTGTTTTTGCTTTTGGCGGTATGACATTGTTGTGTACGAACTTCAGACCCTAAAGTAGTTACCAGCATGCAAAGTATTGTTAGACATTGTTGTTTGTAAGACTCACTATATTACACATTTTGTTTATTGAGAATTAGTTATATTGTACGGGTAGGTTTTAACTAACAAAGATTAAAGATATTGCGGTGATGTAAAATCACCATATTGAAAGTTCAACCATTCCCAAGGAACACAATGTCATCTAATAAACATTTACTTAACATCTAGCATATATGTCTATCGACTGTATTTTCTAGATGCATTGCAGACCACTAAATGTCCGCAACTTAGATTGTATATACGACTTCTAAGTTATACTATTTTTAGATGTTCTAATAAGACTGCAAATCTGCAGCTGCTTAGGACCTATATCTGATGTCTAAGCTATGCTACTTTTAGATATTGTAATAGACTACAAATTTGCATTTGCGTAGACGGAATATCCGACGTCTAACTTATACTATTTTTAGATGTTCTAATAGACTACAAATTTGCATTTGCATAGACGGTATATCAGACATCATGTTAAAATAATACGTACAATAATCTGTATAATTTTTATTAAAAAAGTCAAATGGAATCTTAACAGTACTCAATACTTATAAAATACATCAAATTATGTTTGATTTTTTTGGTGTCGTTGGGGTGTCGTCTCACGGTTCCACCGCCTATTATAGCCAGTCTGTTTTTCTGTAAATTAAATATTTCTTATTAGAGTATAAAATAAGAATTTTTTACAATCTCAAATATAGAAAGGGTGTTCAAAAAGTAAATATTATTGATATAATAATAACACTTACCTTAGCAAGTTTACAACAATAACTTTTTGCTGTTATATTATAAATGCAAAAACTAGATACCCAAAGCAGCAGAGATACTTCTGGTAGTTCTACAAACGAACTGAGTACCGAACGGTAATTCAACAATAACTACCCCCTGACCCCATCCAAAGTTCACGAACAGGCCGCATGGCCATCACGTGGGTGCAGGGTTGCAATATTGGGGGTTTATTGAGAAAGGAGATGTCCTTTCTGATTATGTTTATTATTAGAATGTTATTGTTATTTTCATATGAATACAAGTAAAAATACAAACAGGTACCGACAGGCCAATGCCGAGGAGCCGGGGTCGGAAAACCCTGATCTTTTCCAGGAAAAATACTAATCTCCAAACGTCCCTCAGGCAAGGTTAATTGAAAATGTTTGGTGCATGTATGATAATTAAAGTTTGAAAAGACTTCCGCCAACAGAAATATTATTTCTGTTATTTTTACTGGAGGCGATTGGAGTGTCAAAATTCTTACTTTAGATAACATTATAAAAAATAAAATTGAAAAATAAAGATTATCATTATTTATGGAACCATTTTTAAGCAAGGGTAGACTTTTTATCAGGTTAATTTTAAGCATAATTAACAAATTTTTGAAAATTCTAGATAATGTCTAATACATGTCTAAAATATATAGCTTTATAGACCAATAAAGTAGCATGTTACATCTATTAAATGTAAGACAATAGACTCAGTTCGGATTCATCGAAGTTAGATTGTAAATAGATGGTATATATTTTAGCATGTGTTTTCGGTCAAAAAGTTACATCAATTAGACACATTTCAGATAACATTAAAAAAAATTTTTTTATGAAAAATTAACATTATCCCTAACAAACTATTTTTATGCATGGAGGTAAACTTTTACCAGGTTATTTTTAAGCATAATAATACATTTTTAAAAATTTTAGATAATGTCTAATACATGTCTAAAATATATAGCCTTATAGACACAATTAAATAGTATGTTTAAACTACATCTATTAAATGTAAGACAATAGACTCAGTTCGGATTCATCTAAGTTAGATTGTAAATAGATGGTATATATTTTAGCATGTGTTTTCGGTAAAAAAGTTACATCAATTAGACGCATTTCAGATAACATTAAAAAAAATTTTTTTATGAAACATTAAGATTATTTTCCCTAACAAACTATTTTTAAGCAAGAGGCTAAACTTTTATCAGGTTAATTTAAAGCATAATAACACCTTTTTTAAAATTATACATAATGTTTATTACATGTCTAAAAGATAATAGCGTTATAGACAGAATAAATTACTATGTCTAAACTACATCTATTAGATGTAAGATAGTAGATGTAGATGAAATTTAGATGAGGTAGATGGTAGATAGATGGTCTATAGATCACTATGTGTTTCTTGGGTTATAGTAAAAATAGGACTTTGAAAATCTCCGCTAGTCTCGGAAAGCAAACAAATAAAAAATATTATGTTTATTTATGTACACATGCAATAAAAATAACTATAGAGATGATAGCACACTAGTTTTATTGATTTAAAGGTTTACATGCCATATTACACATAGAAATATTAATATAAAGCAGAACAAAGGTAGTGCGATCTTTTCATGCATATTGAGATGTTATATGCTAAATAAATTAATTAATAAATTTAATGTTTCATTAAATTTTGGGTAGCAATACTAAAAATTAAAATATAACAACCCAAAGCTTTTTTCCTTTATCCAATAGACTGACTCAGTTTTGTTTCGGTTGAGCATGAGATAAACAAATTATTGATCTTATTAATACCTGTATCTGGAAAGAGAAAGAGAGACTACCACTGCATTTGTAATTCCGCACCTCGACAAGTAGTAGTCTTTAAACTCTGTATATAAAAAAAATAAATGGATGTTTGCATAAACATCAAATTAAATAAACACACACTGAGAAAAAGGTTTTATTTGTTACGCATTTGTGAACGTCAATTTATCAAAACACCATATTAATAAAGAAAGTTTATTAGCTAGCTACTAACTTGTAAAATGTTTACAGGTTAACTGTCAGTTTTACAAGTTAGTAGCATTATTTACATTAGAAAATTCTGTTTTATTTGCATCATAAACGTTAAAAATCATGGTACAACTGTTATTTCCCGTAATACAAAACTTGGACGATGAGATTGTTGAAAATGAAGCATATGTGGTTGCTGAGACTGCTGAAGTAGACGGCATATCATTTGTAGACTCACTAGTAGGGAATAATTTCTTGGACATCTTAATTTTATTATTGATAGAGTCATCCACATAACTCATCGCAATTTCGCTGGATTTCCATCCTCCTGCACGCTTTAGTGCTAAAATATCTCCACCTACATCCACGACCATAGTCGCCCCAGATCGGCGGAAAGAGTGACCCGTATATAAGTCTGGTTCTTTTAAACCCAAATATTTAGCAATCTGCTTTGGGACAGCGCCAATAGTATGCTGGTCAGCATTGAGGCAAATGCACTTTCCATGCCGGTATGTTAAAAAAAATCGTAGGCTTTCTGTTCCAGCAGGCCAAAGATTTACGTATTTTCTGTACAACATGCAAGGTTCGAAGCTGTAGCCATCATCAGTTATGGTAAATCTTCTTGATGTTAAATTTTTTGTTTGTCCCAATGTCACAATAACGTATTTGCCCATGTCTTCATGATCAGGGAGAGCAGTTCGTCACAACGACAACAACCAAAAATTCCGAATATTGTTACAATTTTTGCCAGCAACCAGCGGTCATCAGGAGCGTTCAACAGAAATCGTTCAACCTCTTCTTTAGTTAAAACCTTGGCCTTTTTTGGAGTATAACGCTCATTCTTCCGTTTGAGAAATGCTATCACCTTTTGAAATCTACAAATGCCAACTACACGTCACATTTTGTAATAATTTTCAATAAAAAACAAACCTGCGAACTTGAACATTTTCCTTGATTTCTAAGCAACTTTTAAGCATAGACCATTTTGCCCACAATGAATTAGGACTGAATCTAGCAGATAGTTGATTCACGTAAGTGAGAAGAACATCTTCTGTTACTCCAACTACACCATTTTTTTTCTGCCAATTTTTGAAGTCGTTATATTCACGCTGGTATCTTGAAGATGACTTTTCTGGCAATAAACTTGAAGCTACGCTGGTGGCTTCCTTAATAATTGCTTCGGGCACATTCATTTTCACCAAAATTGTGAAAATAAATAAATCGTGAAATAAACAACATGCAATCATGGTAACGTTTCCAAAGCTTACCACAAATTTATTGCGGATTTTTTGTAATCGAAATTTGAATATGTATCTGAGGTATTTTCATTTATTTACAAATGAATAACAAATAAAATATATAGGTAAAATATATCCAGAAGGTGACAGGCTCGTCTACGACTCGCCAGTCATATCCTTCTGTCCGCCAGTAAAAACCCTCTTACCATGCTAGTAATGTTATATACTATATTTCCAAATACAAAATATATTTACTTAGGTACAATTGAGATTTCTTTAATTAAAGCTAAAAAATGTTTAATATTGCTATTTTTAAAAGAACGAAACAAGATATTTTGTTTCAAGTGGGTACTTTATTTGAGTATAATTTATTTCAGTGTCGTATATATTTTTCGAGTCAATGCTATCAGTTTAGTTGACCGGCTCTTTATTTAAATAAAATGAATTATTATAATCGGACTAATCTAATGTGAAAATTGCAACAACTGTTTGATAAAGTTCTCAGAACTAAATTATGAATTGCTGGTATTCTATCTTTATTTACTGCAAGCTTGCGTTCCGTGCAGAATATAAAATATTTATTTAAATGAATTGCAGTTAATTTAGTTTTACGATCCCTTTGTTCATAAAATGTTAGTTAACATGACGCGTGCAAAAAGATTGCATCGCAACATCTTTGATCTTAAGAAGTTCGGTTATACGGGTAATTAATTGTAGTAATAGTTATAGTAGAGAACAAATGGGTTTAGTGCGGCCACACAACCTTGAACTCTCATTTGACCTCCTTTCACTTTTCAAGACCCACCCTTTTAGAAGCCACTCCCCCTCTCTGCTTCCCCTTCTCCAGGCCCTTCCCTTTTATAAGCCACGCGCCCTCTCTCCTTTCCCCCTCTCCAGACCCCACCCTTTATAAGCCACACCTCCCTCTCAGCTTTCCCCTTCTCTACCTACCTCACCTCTCTTGCTGCACTTCTCTCTCTTTGCTTAATAGGTATAGTGAAAATCCACAAAAGTTATAAATTATAATTTATTTGTTTAATTCATTTAGATTACAACAATTAATACATAACCTTTAACCTGAAAAATAAGAAAGCACAAAAAGTATGTTTATAATTCATTTTAAAAATAAACTCAACAATAACGTATAATTTATTAAAAGGTAGAAGGAATAGGTATAATTCATTTTTAAAAGATAAACCGAACAATAATTTATATTGTACAATAAATTAATAAATTGTTATAATAAATGTATACCTTTAATCAGATGTTTCTTCACTACTCTTATAAAATTGTATCTGTTGCATTTATTAATTACTTTCTAAAAGAATTTACTTCTTCCAAATTGTGCTAAATAAACTTTTGTTAGATAAAAATAAACCCAACAATAATGTATATTTTGTTATAATAATAATAATAAAATTTATACAATGCCAAAAACATAGTTGGGTGTATACGTCAAAAAATAATTAACAATAACATAATATAATAACACATAATTCTTACAATTAAGATAAAACATCGTTAAAATACTCATCAATAGTATAGCAGGCTTTAGCAACAAGTAATGCTTTTACTTTTCTTTTAAGTAGTATAAAATCTAAACTTCTTAACCCTTTAGGTAATTTATTAAAAAGCTTTTTCCCTATATAATATAGGGATTTTTCAAATTTGGCTAGTTTGTGAAGTTCAGTAGATAGTAAGTTAGCATTTCTCGTGCTATAATGATGATAATCAGCGTTTTTCTTTAGATCTACAATATTTGATTTAACCAACGGCAAACATTTATAAATAAAAATACAAGGAAACGTTAGTAAATGATACAGTATAAAAAATTGGTTGCATAGTAAATATTTAATAAAGATTTTTGATCAAGCGTAGACCTTAACTGTAAAATAGCAAAACATGCGGCATTCAGTTTTTTTCGCAACCAATTATTTAACAATAAATTAATACAGAACCATTGCTACGAAAAAACGATCAATTTTGTTAAATTATAACGTTACCTTAAATGTTTACTCAAGCTGATTGAATCTATTTCTCAAGTTTATATGTTAAGATATTTCTCGTTGCATAATTACGAAACTGAAAAAATTCAACACTAACACTGGTAAACAATCACTGGCTGGTGTAGAATTGTCTTCCTTCGAGGCCGGCCTTCCACTTGGGTTCCGCTGTTGGTTAACCACGGCCGAAGTTGCTTGTGGGATCACGGCTTCTTTGCAGCTTTGCGTTGCGTCCACACTAAATGATATTAAATTAATTGTTTCAGATTTCTTGGATGAAAAACGGCCGAAGGTTTTTGAAAATTTCGATATCTTTGCAAATCCTGCTATCCTACACTCCGCATCATCTAACTGATTGTCATTACGCCGTTTTTTCCGAGTTATCTGGCTCATCCAGGTGTCAGATTAAAGCTAGTTTTTGGATCTTTCAGATTATATCAAGAAACGTTCAAAGACCTTGCACAGTAGAAAAGCAAATATTAGTGTTTTACAAATTTTGACATTGCTCCTGTGAATATCACACCTTTGAATCTTGTTTTATAGAATTACCTTAGCATATACGTGGCTTGGTTAAAAAATAAAAAGGGTGTTTTTTGTAGTTTTAAAAAAATTATTTTTAAAAAAATTTGTCCTCAGAGCTTCCTCTTTTTCTACTGTCCAGTGTCTGCACGTTTCTTGATTTACTCTGAAAGATCCAAAAACTAGGTTTAATCTGATACCTGAATCAGCCAGATAACATAAAAAATAAGGGAGTTATGACAATTTTAGCCAGATGATGCAAAATGTGGGATAGCAGCATTTTGCATTTGAAATTTTGCTATACGACACTCTGCGACATTTAACTGAAACTGTCATAAACTGCCTTATTTTTTGAGTCATTTGGTTGATCTATGTATCAGATTAAAGCTTGTTTTTGGATCATTCACAGTATATCAACGTGCATACATTGCACAGTAGAAAAGTAGCATGCTCTGAAGACTATTTTTTTCAAAAATAATTTTATTTTCCAAAACTACAAAAAACACCATATAAAAAGTGATAATATTATCACAGGAGCAATGTCAACATTTGTAAAAAGACTAATATTTGCATTCAGTGCCTGCTACTTTTCTAGTGTGCAACTTCTTTGAACGTTTCTAATATAATCTGAATGAGTCAAAAACTAGCTTTGGTCTGACACCTGGATGAGCCAGATGACACGAAAAATAAGGGCGCTATGACAATTTTAGTCAGATTATGGAGAGTATCAGATAGCAGAATTTGCAAAAAATGGAAATTTTCAAAAACTTCTACTTCAGCCATTTTTCACCCAAAAAATTAATTTAATGTCATTTCATAATTCGAGGGCATCTGATCAGATGGGCGAATCTGCAAAATCTGTGATTTTTTGTTTTGTAAGGCATTAATCTGGCCATACAAAACATTCGCCCGTTTTGAGAGACAAAAGATCACAAATTTGGTGATACGCTCCTCTAATCTAATGCCCTTGAATGTATCTATGCAAGGAAAAAATTTGAACAAAATCTGAGATATCGAAGCACAATCATGTTTTAAAATTAGGTGATTTGGCATGAAATTAGCCTATTACTAATGTAGAAAAATGTTTTGTATCTGTAAATTTGAAATAAAACACATTAAAGGTAAATCAGATGTTTTATTGTCTAAAAAGAATGGTGAAGTTTTGTGAACAAAACATGATTTCATTCAATTTTTATAAATAATTAAAAGAAGTAACAATACATTCTATTAACATTTTGATTTAGTTGTGACATGCATACTTTAATTATGAATATTTTACTTTCCTTGAGGTAAATAATAATTTAATTTCTTTTAAACTAGCCAACCTTGCAATAAAATTTTCATTAATGTAAAAGAACAAAAAATTTGTTTGTTACAAATATCCCGAATTATGAAGAAATAATCCGAAGAATGAAACAATTCTGAAGCATACTTACGGGAAGACGGCCTACATTTCCTATAACCTAAGATTTAGTTGACCTAAACATATAGTTCTATGTTACAACTATTTTACTTATGTTATGACAAATAAGCCATAGGTTGTAGGAATTATATTTAGTTCTGTGAAACAAACAATATGTTTGACTTAACTTTCCGCTTTCTTTCTTTAAAAACACTTTTATTTCAGTTACATAATTCTTAACTCTACTAAATTATTGCTTAATTGTAATATCGAACTTAAGCCTATGGTTCATATAACAGTATCTTTGTTTCGCCGTATTCAACTTTAGTATTGGTTTACCTCAATTAAATTTTAGTTACATCTAATAAACCTTTTTCTCAGTGCATATATAAATTTAAAATACAGACTTTTTATTTTATTTAAAATAACTACAAAAATTTTATATAAAAGAATATTTCTTTAAAGGTTTAATGGAAGAGGAAAATCTTCCTGAAGCTTTCTCACATGAACTTGTGGTATTTATCAATCTGACAAATGGGGGTTGTAACTGGTTTCATTTGAACAAACACAATTCAAAATAAGGTTATCAAATTAAAGAAAAATATTTACAACTGCTAAACAAATTTTAAAATTGTTGAACAATGAACTTCGTTGACAAAGAACGCCTTGAATTTGTCAAGAATGAACTAAAATTTGTTTTATTGATTTGTTTCCAAAATGAAACAAAATCCTTATTGTTTTGACCCACCTTGTATACAACAATTCGTCATGTATTCACTTCAAAATCTTTTAACATTGTATTATCGGTAATACAGTCTACCTTCAAATCAGCTTTTCTTAAAATCCATACATAAAATGTTAATATACAAATCGATGATAATTGTTGATACATATGTAATTATATAATTTTATCTTTTTTGGTTTATAAAAATAATCGAACACCATTCCAAATAATAGTGTTGGAAAGTAAAAACAAATCTTTGATTTATAAATGCAGGTAAATATTCATTTCACAATGACACTTTAGTAAATTTGACGTTTGTTTACAAAAAACGTTGTTAAAGAGTAACCTAACTTATTTTTTTAGAAAATTAAATGTGAGTCGAGCGTGGATCCTTCCAATGCGTTTTATCGACTAAAATTGTTCTTTTCCCGAGGACCTCTTATATGTTTTCGCAAAACATTTGACGGCACAACGAAATTTTTCAAAATATTTGAACATCACAAACAGTCGTGACGTCACTTAACGAAAAAAAACATGTGTTTGTAATTAATACTAATCTTAATTCTGAAAAAACAGAAAGATAGCTGGGAAGGAGATGAACAAATTAACATAACACACTTATGATCTAAAGTGAACATTAACTGAGAAAATCAATAAAAATGATCAGCTGTCACCGATCTCATTAAAAACTAATTACATTGAAAACTGATCACTCTCCAGTAACCCAAACATATGGAGTTCACACAAATTCTAAGAAAATAATAAAGAAAAATAGCTTAAAAACATGACCTTACGTTTTAGACATCAACCGATGCATCAGCAAATATAAGATAAATGAGAACATAAATAAATTCAAACATGAAATAATCTTGTCCAGAGTACAGTACTCCAGGTGCCTGCATCGAAACAATAGTGCAAAATATTAAAATAAACTCAAAATTTGACAAAATCAAAGAGTATCAGTACAGCTGATACCTTAATTTCCAAGACTTCAACCCTCCCACACACAGGAATTTGTAAGTTAAACGTACTGTTATAGACATCACAATAATGATTTGTTTTTCATATTTCCAGTGAAATATTTTTCCGAAACTAACATAGCCTTATTGGGAAAAGAAAAACTTGTATTGCGTTACTTTAACGTCAAACTCAAATCTAACCAGAAGATAAAACCTTCCATAAAAGTATAAAAACAAGTAACCTGGGTTACATACAACATGTTTACTATAAAACATTATAATTGACTTATATCCTTTTTATAAACTATAAATCTCTTAATATGAAATTGAGGTTATGTGTGTGTGATAATCTTCCTTCTATAAATTCTATTTAAAATTGATAAATCTATCTGTAACTTACCATGTAGTCTTTAGATTAAATAAACCTAGTATCCTAGCGTGTCTGTCTTTCTTTTATTGCATGAATTTATTAAATCTGAGCTTAACATCCAATCGTAGCCTTTAAATGTTTTAATGTTTTATTAAAGTTAAAATTTTCAATCGATGATCCCATATCATTTCAATATGTAACCTTACTTTAGTAAAAATATCTAAATATTAAACAAGCAATAAGAGTCAATTTGGTTGCTATATAATAAAACATGCTTTAAGTAGCTTAGGTTACAAGATTAGGATATCATTTTAGCTTTTCTTGAATGTTTTATCTTCATGTCAGATTTGTGTATTTTCGTTGGGTATCGCAAATAATATTTTTCCATTTTCCAGAAAGCTAACAAAATTTGGAGTAGATGTCTCACTGTAAATAGCTAAACTAAGTCATTATCTTGAAATCTATTATGTTACAATTAATTTACTTATCTTTGAATCTGGGCAATCTTCTATTGTATTTGAGAAACTATCGGGATTAAGTAGATTGAATTTTACAGTTTAGCATATTATTGATGTTTATTTACGTTTTTCACCATTTTTTTGATTCAGTGACCTGAAATAGTGAATCCTGGACGAGAATGGTTGGAATTTTTTTTAGTTTAAATTTTCTTTAGGCCAGGATTTGCGATGGCATCATGTTTTTCACTAGGTCAAAGTGGCCATTTATGTTTTAAATTTTTTATTAGAATCTATGTGTAACCATTATAAATTTATGTGAGGAAGTTACCATGCCTTATGCGGTAACTATTCCATGTACTAGATTACCTGGAAATTGTATAGTTTATGCGTAATTAAGTTTGAATTAGTTTTGTGATAGCTGACAGTTTTTATTAATTTTCTCTGTAACTAATTATTTTGGACTATAAGTGTTTTGTATTGTTTGATTCGTCACTTTACCAGCTATCTTTTCATGTAGATGGAATAGATTTAAGAAATTCGTAAATTCCGATCACAAGTTTAAAATTTGTGGTCATAAATATTTGCTGTCACGAAAACTTCACGAAAAGTTTTTCGATTGTTTTTAACCAAAGGTATAAAAAGACCTGGAAGAGAAAATATCTTCAGTCTGTTAGAATTAAAGGCCAAACTTGAATTATACATACCTGTATGTATTTCACTAGACCGAAGAAGAATCAATATCACTTTCGGTAATTATTCGATATACCAACCCCTATCGTATATGCATACATACGGAAATACCAAGCGCTACGGGTTTTCGTTGGAAAGACGTCATAAAAACAGATTAAAATTATAATATCTTCTAGTCATATGACACAAACACCATTTTTACGCCATTTTCACGTAAATACAGCAAACTTTTTTACTAACTGTAACCTAACATCATAACATTCTTACCTCAAAATAGTGATTTTAACATTGTTTTTCTTATTAATTACCGGCGACCGCGCAATTTTTCTTAGAATTATTGTTCTCTTAGTTATCCTCTACAACTCAGTATCATTAGTTTACCTGGGTTCAGAAAGATCCGTATATCGAATAATTAATTCACTTTCTTATGTAATTATATGGAATTGTGATGTAATTTATTTCATTTAAATTCAAGAAAAATAATTATTTTTCCATCGATTAATGGTTCGAAAATGTTATTGAAATAACAACTGTTTTCACAATTTTTGTATAGTGTAGGTATTACCGCTTTATTTCTCAGCGGGAATTTAAGGTAGTGTCTCGCGCAGGATAATTATTATGAAAGTAAGTGGAACATTTTTCTGATCAGAAATTGAAATAAACAAATTTATTAAATTTTAAGGACAAATAATTTTATTAAATTTCAAAATAAAAAAACTGATAAATAAAGAATAAAACTCTTGTACAACATTTATAATTAATTAAAATTTAATACGGGTTTGTAGAAATGAACTTTGTTGTAGCACCTCTGTCATTTTATCAATAAAACAATAATTCATTTCAGCAAATTTAATAAAATTTCTATAAATTTTATTTTGTCTCATTTTATTTTTATCGTTCTTCCATGCTCGATATAGAAATTTTGTGTTAATAATTAATCATTTAATGTGTTAATGATTTGTTTATTATTCATGTGTTAAGCAAGTATTCAACCATTCTATAGTACAGGTTATGAAATTATTTTTCGTACAGCAGCAGAACTCCAGATGTGTTTTGATATAAGATTCTTTACTGGTATTGCGATTGGTAAGCTTAATTTTGGTGTTTGTCTCATGCTCAAACAATTGAGGACTGAGTTAGTCTACAGGGTAAGTGAGAAATTATTGATGTGTTTATATTCTATTTAAGCTAGCAGAGTCGAGTAAAGTTTTATATCACCGCATAATTTATTATCTGTCCCAAAGTGGCGCAAAGCAAAATTCATTATCTAATTCTAAAGAAATATTATCATTTCAAAATCTTATTTATTTATTTATTATTTAAATATCATCTCAATATATAATAACCGGAATTATTTACTTTTGAGGTTGTGTTATTATTTGTTAAGAAGTACTAAGTTCCGCATTCTATTAAATGGTCTAGCAATTAAAAAGTTATTACCATTTAATTTGTATAAGACAAATTTAACATATACTATTTGTAAGATATTTCCGAAGATACGGTTATCCCAGTATTCCCAGAAAAAGCAAAATTTAGTTTCATTTCTGCAGTATACTGATTAAAACATACCAGTAGGTAATGTGTAATAAAGTATTATTAATGTTGTTGGATATATCTAGATTTATTAAATTTTTGATGCAACTGTGTTATAATTTCTACCGCTAATAATTATTAAGGAAAAATTAAAATAATTTATAAGCTATATTTTAGTCTATATCTTTTAAAATACTATAGGGCCATTATTAGAAACCTTACAGTACCCACAGCAATTTCCACATAAGTAACAGATGTCAATAAAGTGCGTAAGTTAAATTTCTTCGGCAGAGCTCAATCTGAGATCAGGTTGATTTTTAATAACTGTAACAGTAGTGAATTTGCAAACTACTTAAACTGGAAGCATTGAAAAAATATAATGAAATGATAAGCATTACCTTTACAAACCTTTTAAAAGATATTTATTTTGTGGTCATTCACGTAAGTTATACAAAACTGGTAGGTAATTCACATATCCTTCAATAAACTGTTCACAAGCCATAAAAAATGTAATTTTTATAATAAAAGTAAGCAAATTACTACAGTAATTAGAAAAAGTTTTGGAGAAAAATTCCATAATTTCTTAACATCAAAAAATCTCAAAATATTTAAAAAATTTGAAAACTAGAAGTTTAGAAATTTTAAAAATTAAGGAAATTATATTGGAATTTTTTGATTTTTTGAAAATATTGTAAACTTTAATTTAGGAAAATTATGAAATTTTGGAAGAAAGATATGGAAATTTTAATTTAAAAATTAAAAAAATTTTAAAATTTTAAAAATTGTGGAAGAAATGAAAATTTTAAATATTTTGAAAATTTCGCTAGCCCTCGCAAAAAACTCCATTCTTGAAGGCAAAAATAACTTTTTAACTGCCGCTACGAGCGACTGCTACAGTACTTTACCGCTGTTGATGAATGTCAAAAAAGACAAAGTTTTGCCTTGTTAAGTGAGTCTTAAAATGTCATGCTTTTCTGACGTTTGAAGATAAAAGTATTTAAATATAATCCTGTTTTATAACGTCCAAGCATAAAATAATTAATATTACTTATGGAAAGAAATTAATCAAAATCTATCACAATTTATCTAAAGACTCAGTCACGCAGAAAAATCATTCTTCGATTTTTTGTGCTAAATAGTTATAACCAGGCGATAAGAAAAACCCTAGCTGGAACTTTTATAAAGACCCCTCCACCATCAGGTGTCGAGATGAAAGATCGTCCTACAAGATGTACGACGTCGTATTGATATCTAGTCGGCCTTGGATAAAATACATGGAACAAATGAACATGTTTACTGTGAAAATTATCTTATAAGTGTACAAAGTTTTATTGTAAATAGTGCTTCCATAATAGTTTGTAAAATCTTTTTGAAAACCATGTTCGAGAATTCTGTAGAAATGGAGAAAAACGAGTATAGTGTTGTAAGAAAGTATCTTGACATGACGGGGCTGAAGTGTAAGTAGATTCATCAAGATATGGAGAAGACTCTAGGGGATCAATGCCCATGCTATTCTACGATAAAGAAGTGAGTCACCGCGTTCAAAAGGTGTAAAACTGATATTGAAGACGAAAAGCGAACTGGGTTGCCCATTTCAGTGGCCATATGACATATCAGTCTCGTATGAACGCGTGTTTCATATTGTTTATGTGGAATTGGGCATGGAAAAAATTGTTGCAAAGTGGATTCCCAAATTTATTGTTGAATGCTGATCAGAAACCAGTGCGATCCAAACACTTTGCGATCGTTTTAAAGAAGATGGTGATTTCTTTTGGGGCCAGATTGTTACAATGAATGAAACGTGGATACATTCAATGGGAGCAATTAATGGAGTGAAAACATTCTGGTTTTCCCCGTCATCGACAGGAAAAGTGTTAGCTTCCGTTTTTTGGGATGAAGAAGGTGTTATTATGACAGACTGTGTAGAACATGGAAAAACCATTACCGGGGAGTACGATGCGACCTTACTGACGAGACTGGAGCAAAAAATTGTAGAGAAAAGACGGGGAAGTTGTCAATAGGTGTTTCTTTTGCTAGATAATTTCCTAGATAGTATAATGTGCCCAGAAAGAAACCCAAAGTTGCTCTTCAAAAAATTCACAAATAAATTGGGCTTTGAATTGTTGGAACAACCACCTTCCACCTTCGCCAGATCTTGCGCCCTCAGACTATTTTCTATTTCCTAAGTTAAAAATTTCTGAAAGGAACAAAATTCTTGTCGAACAAAGAGGTTAGTCAGGTTACGGAGGACTGGTTTGCAGACCAATATTCAGAATTTTTTTTGAACGGTTTACGGGAATTGCAGGATCACTGCAAAAAGAGTATTAACTTGAAAGGGGACTATGTTGAACAAAAAACTCTCATTGTTCCGCTTGTTTTATTTCTACGGGAAATGCCCTCGTATTTGTCGAAATTAACGAATAGCTCTGTGTTAATTGTTGTTGTAATGAATAAGCAGTGTTAAATATACGAGGAGCTATCATAAATACTGAATACTGATAATGAAAAACACGTTACACTAACACTAACCCAAAAAATTGTTCGTCTTTTGCAATATCTTTAGATAAATTTAATTACTATTGTCACAAACGGAAATATTTACACTTAAATATTTTATTCAAAACTCAACTTCTCTTCCGTTTGTACAATATATAGCAGGCAAGGCCACGCTCAGTTTCCCACGCTAGTTCAGCAGCTGCGGACTCGCCACCGACAACTTGGTGCCACCTGCAAGGTCTTCTCAGAAGCGCGCTCGCTTCGCCCACCATTACGTCCGTTGGCATGCAATATCTACGCCTACTGACTCCGTATATGCGAGGCAACCTACGCGATGTGCATGCAGGTGCACATTCCTTCAAGAGAATTCTCCAACACTTCCGCACAGCTGCAGATTCGTGCCAGGCACCGGCAGCGCGCATGCAATCTACGATACTAATTACTTCCTCGTCCAGCAGTATATAACCAGCTTGCTTGAGCTATTCAAACCAGTCAGTGTCCATGGATCGAACACAACAAGCAAGCTGGTGAGTACTCTTTTAATTATGTAATGCTTAGTGCCTAGTTGAGTAGGCGGCGCTTAATCGCCTACTCTATGCGAATTATGGGTAGTTGTGATCAGGCTACCCAAAGCTTAGTTACCAGGAAGTTATCTCCTACGCTTAGTCTGTAGACCTAGTGCTAGACCAGGGGTGGTCCCGACCTCCCCTGTATTGTATTAGTTTAGGAGGACATGTACGTCAGTAGGTATTGGGCCACCTGGGCCAGACAGTTCTAGGGACCCTAGATTCTCTGTCTCTCTCTCTAAATCTGGTGACTTTTTGTCTGTCTCTCTCTAGGTGGTTAAGTACGGAATCTGCATTACCGGCATTCTGTATTACCGGCATTTGGTTCGTCACTTGGCTAAATGGTGTTAGTGTTGCTAGGGGAAAACAGGTGGCGCCAGTGTCGTTTTTGTACCGACATTCTGTATTATCGGCATTTGATTCGTCACTTGGCTAAATGGAGTTAGTGTTACTAGGGGAAAACAAATGGCGCCAGTGTCGTTTTACGTGATTTTTGTACCGACATTCTGTATTATCGGCATTTGGTTCGTCACATGGCTAAATGGAGTTAGTGTTACTAGGGGAAAACAAAGGGCGCCAGTGTCGTTTTACGTGATTTTTGTACCGACATTCTGTATTATCGGCATTTGGTTCGTCATCATGAAGAAAGTTGTATTACCGATTACGGGCGTTCTACTGATTGTTAATAGGGGGAGCCAAGGTTTATCATTTTATATTAATAAATTTTACCGATTTCTTAAAATAATTATCGTCGTCATTAATACTTTAATTACATATAATAATTTAAGATAATTAATTCAGCATTAAAATTTTAAACGCAAATCGCCGAACAATTTACGGATAATAATAATAATAACAATAATTATAATAATGTCTTTATTTCCCTTACAGGCTTACACCCCAAATAGGGAAAAATATGAATTTACAATTGTTTTCATCGTTTATGCTATTCTCGTGTAATATCTCATGGGTAATGTGTAAAGAGCAGAAAATATGCAATGTGCATTTTATGATGTTGATGAAATAAGAATTGTTTGTAGATTCAATTAAAATGCCTAAAACCTAAAATTTAAGGCTTTAATATTATTGTTTATTGTAAATTTTTTATATCAATAAATGCGATAACTCCGTGTAATGCCATGTAATAATAATGCAACAATGTAACATAACTGTATACATCGGTGTATACATAAAATAAACTTGATGTTGATGAAATAAATAATAGAAACAAAATTTAATTTATGATTTGATTTATTGAAATTTCCTTATTCTTATAACAAATAAGTTTTTACTAATAATATTTAGTTATTACTAGTTAGTTAATAGTATATTATATACATATTTGTTGCATTTTTTTTTTTGTCGAAACCCATGCATTTTTTTTGTCAAATTTCGTTGCATTTAAATGTGCATATGTTTTCTTTTTGCCTTGCATTTTTCCGCTCTTTAGTAATGTGTATTGTGGTGACAAGATTCACTTGGTATTGTTATGTCTGTTTGTGTTGGTGAATATTTCACCATTTACAACATAATCATGAATAAAGTGGTTGGTGAATTTTTGCATACGAAACAATGGAACATTTATTTACCTCTCTCTCTCTCTCTCTCTCTCTCTCTCTCTCTCTCTCTCTCTCTCTCTCTCTCTCTCTCTCTCATCTCTCTCTCTCCTCTCTCTCTCTCTCTCTCTCTCTCTCTCTCTCTCTCGCTCTCTCCTTCTCACTCTCTCCTTATCATCTATTAGAGAGGACGCATTAAAGAACCTTCTCTCCCTCTCTCACTCTCACGCTCTCTCACTCTCTCTCCCTTCATCCTAATGCTAGTAAATGAAACAGTATTGGATAGAGGTAACCGTTAGGTCTACTGTTCTGGGATTGGTTCGGACGGCTTTGTTATTTTATACGTGAAAATAAAAAAAATCGATAAATGTTTTACTGTTTTTATTATTTTTCGTATAGTTACACGATATTACTAATATTCTATTGTAAATCAGCTTAAACTAGGTGATTATAGTTTTATATAGTATATTACTTTATTACTCAATATAAACTAGATATGTTATATCAGAATGTTACAAATTAATTTTCTAACAAAATAACTTAGATCGGCTTATAAATATATATATATTCTAACACTTAACATTTACTTAATAGAATATTTACTATATATTAAACTTAAACCTCAAAAACAACATACTTTATTTAATCTAGTAATATAAACTTTATATAGGTAAGAACTGTCATTTAACAACATCTTCAGCTTTTATCCAGGACTTTTCGTTTAAACCAAGCCATTTGACGTAAATGTCACCATTGCTGCGGCGTTTAAGTACTTTTTCAACTAAGTAAACGTCTGGCTGATTGGTTTTCTGCAGCTCGAACTCGTAGAAAGCTCCTCGAACAGCAACCCCATGAAGATCTTCCAGCAGATATGTGACAGGTTTTGTAAATTGTAAATTTTACATTAGTGTCATAAACGGTTAGTTTGGTGGTAGGTGTAACAGTAGCAGGAACTCGACCTATCGTTCTATGTCTGGTGTTGTTATAGCTGTCAACTACCCTCTGTAATATATCTATCCATTTAAATGATCCTCGGTAGCTAAACTCTTTATACAACTTTTGCTTAATTGTACGGATAACGCGTTCAACTATCGAAACCTTAATTACGGAATATGTAGAGTAATGATTTATAGTGTGCTCTTTCATTAATCGTTTAAAATGTTTATTGTAAAACTCTTTCCCGAGATCCGTCTGAAGATTCTTGGGTATGACTGAACTCTTAAAGATGCCGCGGACCTGCTTTGTCACCCCTTCTCCGGATTTAGTTTTCAACGGTCGTGCATACAGATACTTCGAATAACAGTTTATCATCAGCAGTATGTAACGATACCCCTTATTTACTTTAGCATAGGGCATAAACTCGGCTAAGTCAGCCTGGAACAAGTCCTGGAAATCTTTTATTATAGTGCGACGTCTTTGAAAGTTTTTTCTAGCAGCCCTGTGTATTTCATCAACAACGGTTTGTTTAGCACTAGTCATTATCATACAATTAATCTCAACGACACCGAGAGAGCAACGTCTCAAATAATTATATTGGCAGCAGCCGTGTTTGATGAATACTGAACAATGTTAAAGCAATATATCATTATATACCCCCGAAATATTCTATTCTATGATGCCTTCCTCCATAAGTTCGCTTATAATTGATATTATTTCGTTTTCATTCTGTGGACTAGTGTTGCCGGCACTCTTTACAGCATATAACAAACGAAGCCGGTCGACTAGCTCGTTAGCCTTATTCCAGTAGACGTATTCGACTTTGCAATCGCTTAATTTTTTAAAATTTGACGATGATGATGATGATAGTCTAATGCCTAAGCCTTTGATTCTGGGTAAGTTCGGTTTAATTATATAATCATACTTCCAATGTTTAACAGCTGTTAGTTTACCCTGTGGTCTATATGATTTCTTATGCGCATTAGTAAGGGCTATTATCTGCATATAATTATTGATATCAGCTTGCGATGGTATAGACTCTAATTCACTAAACGTGAGTAAGTCAAACAGACCGGGTGTTGCTTTGAAAACGTTGTTTTTAATTATGATGTTTGTATCACGCATAGTCACAGGGGAAGATGCAAATGTCCACGCGTCTCGATCAATTTTATATCTAATACCGAATCTAGTTCTATCTATATTTTTGTTTCCGACAGCGTTAGCTATCAGCATACCGTAATGAGTAGGGAGATCAAGAGTTTTATTAGATTCTTCTTCTTCTTCTTCTTCTTCGTCTGCTTCCGATGATGATGATGTAGCAGGTTGTTTTTTAACTTTCAACTGGGGAATGTAACTAGCTGTAGTAGTAGTAGCAGCAGATGGTTGTGTTTTAACTTTCAATAGGGGTACGTTAGAGGTGTTAACTGATTTAGCAATGGTTTCCAGTGGTGATATAACTGGATTGTGCGTGACGCGATACATACGTTCTGCTTCTGCTCTATCACGACGATAGTATGCAAACTTCTTACGTATAGCATTACGAGCATGTATTATTTTACGCTTTAAACTCAGATCATACGTGTTGGACATGTCGGCTATGCAGAGACTACTAAACGATTCGACTCTAATTATAAACTTATATATGAATCAAAACCCTTCCGATATTTGCCACGGTCTAGAGAGCTGTCTTTATTAATTACCAGGAAATCATGCGGCTCCTTCCAACACAGAGAGCAAATGTTTTTGAACTGATCATAGCTAATACCGTCTCCTACAACATGATCGCTAAACACGTGTTTTAAGTTCAACTCGTCTTGTCTAAAGAGAATAATTAGGTTTGCATTGTCCCTAATCAGATGTTTCGGTATCTTGGCGTACGTTTGGCCTAGATAAAAACAGTCGACACCCTTATGCCTACCCATGCTAAAATATTCTCTAATATTTTCCTGCTTGCTGAAAATTATATCATCAAAAATGAACACTGAATTAGGTTTAACATCACCGGGGCTGATTACGTCATCGTTTTCGCTAAATTCATGATATCCCATACCCGTAAGTGGTTTCATAACACGTCTTAAGAATTAAAAGCGAATTAAAACTAGCTGACAACTCATATGAGGTATTACTTTTTTATAATCGTCTGCAAATCCAAAGATATCTTTTAATGGTATTCTACACGTGAAATGAAAGACGTTATTACCCTGGTTATGTAACAAATCATTATCGCTAGTAATCCCTAAGTTCCATGCTGAGATGGTTAAAGCTTTATCCTCGGCGCCATGTGAAACGAGACCTTTTATAGTGCTTGTAATGCCGGGCTGTTTACAGACATCTATGAGCTGGTTTGTGCCTAATATTAGTTGAATTTCATCAAACAGAAAGTGGGCAAAATTGTTTACCAGAAGGAATTGCTTGTTTTCTGCACGCGTTATGCTACCTTTAACAAGTACATAGCTGTCATACAAAGCTAAAACGTTATCGGAATTTTGTATGCTGATTCTAATGGTGTCGGAATGATTGGCATTTAGCGTAAACGGCAGATAGGTATAAAAATCCTCTTTTATTATATCTGTATCGACGCGAGGCTTCCCAAATATGTTTAATTTATCAATGGTAAAGGTGTCGGTGTTAATATGCATTTTACTTCGTTTTGACATGCTGCTGCTGCTGCTGTTATCGTACTTTAAAGCCTAAAGATTCAAGAAAAAGGCGACGAGCTTTAGTTAGTTTTAATCGAAGGTCTGCACGTGCCGACGTTCGACGGTGAATGACCTTTGATGGACATATGCTGATGTTTTTATAGCTAAAGTTTATTCCCATTTTTCACGTTTAAGTTCTAGCCTGATGCTCGTGAAAGTGTCTTCAGACAAATTTATCAACTCTCCTCTAGCGTCTACCAGTCTAATGGTAATGTTGTCGATCTCGGTGACAGTGATGGGAAAGTAAATCACATGCGATGGCTCCTTTTCAATCAGATAACCGGGTGGTACGCAAACACCAAATTCGAAGATTGTATGACCTGCTTGATTGTTTCTATATGAGCCGCCTGTAATATTCGTGTCTACAAAGATGTTTGGAGTTGAAAGTATATCGACAACTCGATCTGATACGTGTCTACTACCGGGTTCTAGCACGCGCTTCTTAAATCCTAGTAGTGATCCTATGTTATCGGGTTTGGTAAAATCAATCAACTCGGTAGCTGATTCAATCTCACACTTTCCCGTATTAGTGTTAGCTTTGATTTGTAGTAGTAGATCTCCCTCTTCGGGATCGCCACTAATTTGATTCTTTATATAGTTAACGATTTCAGACAACTCGTAGCTACCCGGTTCAATAGTTATCGCTTTTTCTCCGTAATAAAATTTATTTTTGCCTGGGTATATATTCCGTATCGTGTGACTTGTATATAAGCCGACTAAACCTAGTGAGTATTCGTAACGCACGTGATCTAGTGTTATAGGTGGATAAATACGATCCGTAGAAAGCCTGTTTCCTGTACCGTACACCGTGATGGTCCTAGCCATACTTAACCGATTTACACTTTCACCTCTCTTTTATACAAAAATCGTAGACACATATGTCCGCAGTTGTATGTATTGAACTTTTGTTCTTGGGCTACGTTGTAGTATACGGCGCAGCGAGGCCCTAAATATTTCACAAGTTCAGATGGTGGTCTCAGGTCTCCGAAGGGGTCATAGTACAAAACCACGTTTCGATCCTTTCTATAGGCAACCCAATGAGTACCCGGACCTCCAGCGTCGTCAAGATTAACAATAGCTCTTTCGAATTGCAAAGGTTTCGTTGCAGGTAGACTTGTTCTCATATAGACACCTCTAAAATAGGGAATGTCTTTAGCATGTTTTATTATATCTAGGTCTGTAAGTGGTCTCCGAGGCAAGTTATTCAGTTTTTTGACCGCCTGACATATGGTTTTAAGTACAATGCAGCTCCGCCAGCTCTATACGGCTTCAGGTAAAGGGCGTTCCCGTTCTTACCGCCTAAAGCGATAGCTTCCATACTTTTATTATGCCGTGTAGTTTCTTCTAGCTGTCTCTTATTACTATTAGCAATGTTAACAGCTTTTGCTACCCCTGAGGCGCCTCCTATAATTGCACCGAGAGCCGAGAGGCCAGCAAAAATTGGTATGAGTGGTAAAATACCCCCTGTAGCTGTAGGCACAGGAATTATTCGGGGTACTTTAACGTTTTTTCGACCGCCTACGTTTTGAATTATTCTTCTGGCAGCGCTCAGGGCATGATGTATTAAATCTTTACCCGTGAGTCTCTTGCTTGCACGATTCACTACACCAACAAGCTTCTTTAAAACGCCACCTTTGAAAGTGACAGTTTTCTTCATCATCTTTTTAGCGAGACCCTTTTTCGCCGACAGTTTGTTTGTCTTTACGCCCATTCCCAACTTTCTTTTAGCCTTCATTATACCGGTTACAAACAGAGCTGATGCTTTTTCCCCCTAATTTAGAGTCTTTAGCCTTAACACGCTTCCAAGCGGCTTCTTCTAATACACGATCTGCCTGGTGTCTACTGTTCAAATCGGAGCTTTGAGCGTACGAGATGTCGTGCTGCATACACGCCTGGTCCAAAGGATTTATACCTTTATCGCCACGTTGTAATCTTTTAGATAATTTAGTACCAGGTCCACAGTACTGATATGAAGGAAGATGTAGTTCAATAGGCAGCTTGTCTATGAGCTTGTTAACAAAGCCGTTACCTTCGTGAACTAACATCTGGTACTGAGAGAAGCGACTGCTTGTACCTGTATTTATACTCGGTCACCACTGCAGCCGGACTAATCTGTGTTCTGAAATCTCTGCGTATAGATAAAGTCTCTATGATCAGCTTGTAGAATTTCACACAGATGCTTTTCAACATTATGTATTCTTGTTTGAAAACGGTATCTGTCCAGAGCTAATGTTTGCCAGTCTCCCTTTCTGGCCTGTCTGTATGCATACTCCCATACTATCATATGATGTATATTATTCATGCTTGCGTCGGCGAAACTTACTTTCTTTACCATATCGATGTGTTGCTGCTGCTGCTGTTGCTACAAATCGCTATGTTTGGAGAGTTATTGACATTAGTAAAACTAAAAACTTTGTTTAAATACATTTTTATTTCTTCAACGATACATTTAGGCTAAGATAGAAAAAAAATAACTGATTAGCGTAGATATAAGCAAACTAAGCATTTGCGCAGCATTCCCGTAAGGCTCACCACGTTTCCTATCTGCGCTAATCAGGCATTTGATATAATACACTTAAAACTAGAATAAAAAATGGTGTCAATATGATTAGGTCAACCGATAGTAGTAGTAAATTCCGTTATTAGTCGGTATTGTACACTCTCTTTATGTTGTAAGAGTTCGTACGTGTTGCAGATTCGGCTATTAGGGCAT